>BQNB010088002.1:0-27772 GCA_026074375.1 Tanacetum coccineum | reverse complement strand
AAAATAAATGACGGTATGTAAATGGGAAAATTCTAATGACTATTAATTTTTAAACTTTTTTTTAAACCCGCACTTAAATTCCAAACCACTAATCACTTAACAAGCACCAATAAACTACTCACTACACATGGCAAATATCAAATATCAAATAAGCAAACATTTTATAAAATAAGCTACACCATTTAATTGAAAAAGGATAGAAAATTGAACCGAATTGGAGACCCGCAATTTAACGAATACCACCCAGTTTATTTAGCTAAAGCAAATAATTAAATTCGATCTAGCTAAATAAACCCTTAAGCTCCGCGCCTCATGAGTTGACCGGTACCAAAATCAACAAATAAACACAAAATGTTAAAAATTAAAACAGTTGATTAAATTTACAAAATTTGCAAATCTAGTATCTTTACTTCTACGAGCTCAAATTAAAACAGATTGTGGCCAAATAATTCATAATCAAACCAAACGAAATCCAGTTATATTTAACTAGGCCCAATGAAAATTTAACAAAACAACTGAAGATGCAAACGCGGTACTTAATTTTTACGAATCAATCGCAACAATTGACTAAGTCAAACGAGTAGGCCAGATTCAATAAGCGCATATAAGCTAAAGCTCAGAATAAACCATGATAACAAGTTTAAAATCGAATAAGCTTTAGAGATAATAAAGTCGAATAAGCACTAAACATAAGCTAACTCAAACTGTTTTGAATCGAATCTAAGCAAACGAAACTCAAATAATCAAACTAACAATCAAAAAGCTAAAATTAATAAACCGAATGAAACAAACAAGAATCGATTTAACAAGCTCTAGTAAAAAAAAAACTTATCTAAAAACTTATTGATTGGAACTTATAGAAGAAACAAAGGATGAAACGAATGAGCTTTCTAAGCTTATTCGATCTACACTTTTTTTTGTGCTATAAGCTGCAAAAATAAGCCAGAAATAAGCTTATAAAAAGCTTACTATCAATAAGCTCGAAATAGAAGAAAAGAAAAAGAAATAAGCCACGAGAAAATATAATCCAAACACCAACTTCATTTTAGCACTAATAATCTCAAACGTATTACAATAAGCTGTCACATAAACTTGAAATAAGCTGAAATGGACATTAAAACAATAAGCTAATCTAAACACTAATAAACTAAAAAAACTAAAACTAGATATTACTTCTACTCTAAAAAAAACTAAAATCTAAAAGTGTCTAAATGAGAAGGAAGCGTGTTCATAAATAGCCAAGTCCAGGGGGCACTTTTGTAAATTTTGTCCCATCATTGAATCATGATTAGCCAATCATTGGCCAGTGTGTGTGTATACTCGGATTGTTGTCTTGTCATAGCTTGATCCACCACTAAGCAAGCTCCACATGGCCATTTTGTTAGCTTATATCATACGCATACATTTCAGTTTGTTGGATCAATTGTTGCACATCTTGAATTGAAATTGCCCCAGCCATGTGTACATTTTTCATTCGCCATTACAATAGATAGTGCGCAGGCATGTGCTCATTTAGGAATTAATTCCTAGTTACGTGACCATGATGTCACTTTAATCAAACAACCAGATTTTATATATTTAGCTTAGGCCTTTATTGGGCTTTAGTAATGGGCTGGCTCGACCCATAAAATGGGTTACGAGCTGGCCCAATAATATCCGAGGGCACCGTTGGACTCGTTTTCTCGCGCTCTTTATACTGGTATGCTCGGGAACTTTTCACGACTTCATCTCAGCTTGAGTAATAATTAGACTTGACCAAATTGAGCCTGATAATTCCCGTTTTTGCACCGTTTTCAATCCTTTTACCTGCAAGACATAAAAAAAATACCAAACAAACATATTTGCAATATAATAAAGCATATTTTAGCATTTTTAGTCCGATTAATAGTGTTTTACGGGGTATAAAAGATGTGTATTTTAGCAAATACCAAGTAGCAAAACAAAATTTGATTTTCGTGTTTAATTTTCTGTATTCTTTTCAAAGAGCATGTCCTACTGATTTATTATCCTCTGTTTTAAGTGATGCATGACAAGGAGTTCCACTAAGGAACTAATTACACCTTTTGAAAACCGAGAAAGAGTATTTCGCTCAAAAAGGAGGCTTTTCGAGACACCTGGTATTGTGGAGTCGAGTTCACCAGAGTTCAATTTATTTTCTAACATCAAAGAACATTAAGAAGAAGAAGAAACTACAGAAATTATGACGGAAACAATGGAGCAATACATGAGGAAGACCCGTGGGAATTATAGGTCAGGAGTTGTTAGGCCCAAGATTAATGACAAAACTTATTTCGAATTAAAAGGGCAATTTCTCAAGGAACTTCGCGATAATACTTTTAGCGGTTCGGAACATGAAGATGCAAACAAACACATCAAAAAAGTCCTTGAGATCATTGACTTATTTCATATACCCGAGGTGACTCAAGATCAAATAATGCTTCGAGCTTTCCCCGTGTCCTTAACTAGAGCCGCAAGTCGTTGGCTCAGGAACGAACCATTAGGTTCAATTACAAACTGGGAAACCCTGAAAACAAAGTTTCTAAACAAGTACTGCCCACCTGCTCGTACTACAAAGAAAATGGAGGAAATAAATAACTTTCAGCAAGAACCGGACTGAAGCCTTTTCCAAGCCTGGGAAAAATTGAAGGAACTCTTGATGAAATGTCCCCAGCACTATTTGACTGATATGCAGGAAGTAATCTTGTTTTATAATGGGCTAGATGTTCCCACTAGACAGATCCTTGACTCAAAAGTTGCCATTCCTACTAAAACTGCTGTTGATGCAAAAGTAGCCATCCAAGAAATGATAGAATACTCTCAGAAATGGCATAACGGAACATCCTAAAAAGCCAGAAGTACTAAAACTTCTGACGGACTAGCTGCTATACAAGCCCAGATCAACAACCTTGGGAGAGAAATTGAGAAAGTCAACGAGAAAGTATACGTTGCTCAGGTCGGATGCGAACTATGCAAGGGACCACACTACACAAAGGACTGTCCACTCAAGGAAGAAGGGAAAACTCTTAAAGAGGCTTACTACACACAGTTTGGAGTACCTTATCAACCTGGAGGACAATATAGAGTAGTAGGGCCAGGATTCTACCAGCGCAACAACGGAAATTCTTCGTACCCTGATTGAAGACAAACTTTATAGGAATCATTGACCAAATTTATGGCTGAGTCAGCAAAGAGACATGAAGAGAACTCGAACATAATCAAGGAGATTCGAGCTTCTACCGATGCAGCTATAAGGAATCAAGGAGCGTCGATTAAGACCCTGGATATTCAAATTGGTCAAATGAGCAAAGTCTTACAAGAAAGAGGAATCAGAAGTTTGCCCGGCTCAACAGAACCAAACCCAAAGGATCATGTAAAATCGATCTCAATTGCTAAAGCTGATTCATCTGTAATACGCCGTATTGGATCAAGACCATACGTTGTATCTGATACACAATATAGTAACCTATCTTCTGAAAAAGTTCCGTTTCTTAATCGACTGCATAGTTACTGCTGTGATAATTAGGAGGAGGCACATGAAGTTAAGATTCTGGAACCCTATGATCACACCTTGCCTCAGAAAGAAAAAGACCCAGGGAGCTTTACCCTACCTTGTTTTATTCATAATATTTGTTTTGATAAAGCCCTTGTTGACCTAGGAGCAAGTGTTAGTGTTATGCCATTCTCCACCTACTCAAACCTCGGTCTAGGTGATTTAGCTCACACTAGGTTGACTATTGAACTGGCTGACAAAAAGATTAAGCATCCAAGGGGTATTACTAAAAACGTGCTAGTTAGAATTGGTAAATTTATTTTTCCCATAGACTTTGTTATCTTGGACATACTTGAGGATGACGATGTCCTTTTGATCCTCGGACGGCAATTCTTATCTATCGCTCATGCCAAGATAGATGTTTTCAAAAGAAAAATTACTTTGAGGGTTGGGGAAGAGGAGCTTGTTTTCAAGAGTATCAAACCAACTACTACCATAATTAGATGGGTCTATATGGTAAATGAAAAAACAGATATTGGTTCCAAAACTGAGTTTGTAGGAGAGGCTATTAATGAATCATTCGACCCACTCTATGGTAATTATATTGAATTAAATGATTTAGATATGCCTCTAGAACCTAGAATGAATCAAGATGAATTTAGGCCAACACTTGAACCTACTTACAAAAGTTGTTACAAAATGAAATTTTCTTGTATGATTGGGTATAGACATATTAATCCTGATTTCCTCCCTTCCTTGTCCATTAATATCATGACCAAACATTTTTATAATTCTATAATTAAAGACAAGGGTGATCATGAAGGAAAAAATCTAGCAGGGACTTTGATCGACATACTTATTTTTGTTGGGAATTTTTCTATTATTTCAGGCCTTTTCAAAAAACTTGTGTCATGCCAAAAGATTATGGAGAGATTTGCTCACAAGGACGAATACGAGCTAACAGACGATGAATGAAGCAGAGAGAAAGAAAAAGTCTAACTTAAAGACTAGCTGAAAGAAAAGTGCTTACCGGGAGACAACTTGGTTGTTTCTAATTATTTGAATTGTAATTTTAATTGTTTGATTGAGTCTATCTTCCCAGACACTCAATACGACATATCGAACCTCTATGGATACGCCGTATCGAACCTGTCTGGACGTTATCAGTCTTTAATTTCTGCAAAAGTTTAAAACATTTTTTTAATAGGATGCAACACGACGTATCTTTGGGTTTGGGATACGGCGTATTGACTACCTGTGCAGTGTGTTTAATTGTTTTCCTGCATTGTAACCATTGTATAATCGAGATAGTAATTACACTTTTGTCTTCCAAACTTTTATGCAGGACCTTGCTGTAAAGAAATCAACAATATGGTATACTCTGAAAAAGACGTGTATTGAACTTGTACGAGCATTCTGACGCCTCGTCAACACACTTTTGTTCAAGAACTCAAATTGGAGAATCATCCTGAGGAACATATCAGGGGAGTTTCTCGTTTTAATTCTATTTCCCATTTTCTTTAATTGTTTTATCTATACAATGAGAACGTTGTATAATTTAAGTGGGGGGATGGGGAATTAGAATGCCTACTTGTCCTTTCTTTTACAAATAATATGCTATATGCTTAAATTATGCCAAAATTGTTTTTCTAGCATAACTTTTGTAAAAGTTACTAGTTACACGACCTCGCGCAATATAACCGTTAATACCAAATTGTGAGAATTAAGCCTACTTAATCAAAGTTGCTAGTTGCTTTTGTGTAAAGTTTTGTATTTCCTGTGTCAAAGTGAAAGTTTCTATCTTCGGTTAGGTCAGGAAATTGCACAATGCAATAGGAAAATATGTAGCTCGTGTATTTTGCTACTTTCGTAATTATGTATTATGTCCGAAGATGAAGTGTTAAAGGAAAAATTATAAAATTAACTAACTACACTAGTTAGTTAAACCCTGTGTAACCCTTTGCTTACTCTCACTATAAGAGTAAGATCCCCTATAAAAACCTGTTAAGCCATTCCTGTCTTTTTCACACCAAATGTCTATTTCGTTACACCTTTACACCTTAGCCTACCCTATAGATTAAGCCTATTTAATCAAAGTTTCTAGTCACTTTTGTGTAAAGTTTTGTATTTCCTGTGTAAAAGTGAGATTTTATATCTCCGGTTAGGTCGGGAAATTGCACAATGCAATGGGAAAATATGTAGCTTGTCTATTTTGCTACTTTCGCGATTATGTATTATGTCCGAAGATGAAGTGTTGAAGGATATTATTATCCGGTTGAAACTATGATTGGAAGACAGTGTATATTGCAACGTGGTCTTAATGTTTTAAACAAAAAAAAATGGAAAAATAGAAAATGCATCAAAAAAGAGAAGGATGATTGATAGTCAGTTCGCTAAACTTAAACTGATGAAATACTTGGAAAGATCGATTATTCGTTGATATGTGGATAAAAATAAACGATGTATAGTTTTGTATAAAGTGACCGATATCACCACTTTTGTAGAGTTATGTAAATTTGGGATGATTGGAAAGTTGATCGTTATGGGAACGCCAACTTAGGTTGTCTTTGTCATTTCTATGATCGAGGCGTGTGTATATATTTTGAGTCTTTATCATGGAACGGTCAGGAAAAGTTACTAGCAACTACCTTATTTGTTCAAGCTTAATCTATTTGTTTTGTGAACTTTATTTAATAACAAAATTTCTTCCATTCCTAGAAATTAACCTTTGGTTTTACTCGAACGAGGTTAGAGTGAGTCATGCATGTTTATTCCGTCGTTACGGCCATGTATGTGTGTTTCAGCCACCTGGTTGGTTTATTACTTTTGGTGAAAGTTATAAGATCCCTACCCTATATCGTTCTTCATCTTAACCCTTGGTTAAACTCGAATGAGGATATGATCGAATTGTACCTGTTATTACGTCCTGCCCGCTCGCACGCGCGCGGCTCGCGCTTCGCTCGGCTCGCTGCCTTGTAGGGCTGTGTAATATCGTTGAAAGATTGTTAGAATGATCAACCTTAGCCTATAATAAAAACCTAATTACCTTGTTTGACTTGTTTCTCCTTAGCTCTAGTGGTGGAGATGTGTATCCTTGCCAAGCATATGATTATGTCAAATCTCTTTTTGCTTATCAAATAACGTAAGTGGATTTCTCGTCACAGACGATAAAGATCATAGACAAATCTTTAAAACTATATAGATCACAACGGGTCTTTCGACCTATACCGGCGTGAGTATATAATCAAAGTTGATAATCAAAGTTAATAAGATTAGATATGATAGGATTATAACAAAAGCTTAAGATTAACAATATCGTAATTATACCAAACGCTTATTGATGACATCAAATAACGTTACATTTATACCATAATTTATCCCGAATAAATTATCCACTTTTATATAATTATTACAAGAATCGTTACTTAATTGCTTAAAGTTGTAAATTGCAGTAATTACAGAGTGATTTGTGAAGACATGCTAAAAGGCACACTTTTTGGAGCTTAAACGATGATATTTGAAGATTGCTTAATTCTGTTTAATACGCCGTATCCAAGAATGAAAATACGGCCTATCAACGCCTGAACTTCACAAGAAAACGCGTATTCTCACTTCCCAATACGGCGTATCCATGTTCCTTCATACGCCGTATCCAGCTGGATAACTATTCAGAGATTTGGTGAATAAATATAATTTGGGAAGTTATATCTAATTGAGAATAAACTTAGCGCTCACTCCAAGGAAAACACCCTTATACGCCGTATTGACTTAATTCAATACGGTGTATCCAATCTTTTTCAGACACTATAAATAGAAGACTCAAAAATGAGTTTTCAGTGTGCAAAATCATATTCTCCATACCATACACATAAAAGATGATTTTCTGATGAAAAGAAGAGTAGTAAAAGGTCAAGCATCGATCATGATTCCATAGAAGACACCGTGTAATTTCGATACTCTTGTAATCATTTAATTTTTGGTATCGTTCGGTAAAACATTTAGTTTACCTTGGTTATTTTATCACACTTGTATAATTACAATGGTTATGGGCTAATACCCTTGGGTATTAGCCATATTAGTGAAGATTTAATGTTTGGTTTGTTTTAAACTCGATTTCTTAATTTATCGTTTAAAGTTTAATTAGGTTTATCACATGATACTTGTCTACGTGTTTGAATATGCAACCTATCATTCAATTGGGTCTAGTTGCACCTAACAAGTGAACTAGATACTGGGATGGCTCTCCATATCGTGTTTTATATTACTGGACCAATAGGATCACAAATAATGTTTTATCTTTGTCTTTAAATTATGAGCTTAGTTGGACCGGCAGGTGACCCGTAATGTTTCAACAAGTATGTTCTTAATTAATAGATAAAGACTTGAACAGTGAACTACTAGTAAATAAAATACCGTCAAACAGTATGAAGGTAAAGACCCGATGGGCTAGGGTTTAACAAGATCACCATTGCTTTAATCCTTAAACAGATTATAATTAAGCTAAAAGGATGCTTTATGCGGATACATTAATTATGACAGGATTCAACATGTATAGGTCTTAGGATGATGTCTCGCCTAAGTCTTAAGAATGATATGCCGCTTCGAGATAAGAAATCATTGCACTAAACAAAAAAACCAGCATTTAATCGGATTTAATATGGCTAATACAGTTTTCTATCATTTGGCTTGTACCGCTCTTTTATCTTCTGATTGTTTTCTTTGCATGTTTATTGTGTTTAGAATTGATTATTGTCACCATAAAACCTATGCTAGTCTCTCTGGCTGAAAACCCCCCATTATCATTATAACTAGGTTTAGCATAGGTTTAACAAGAAATTGGAATTGACTTAATTAAAATACTAATAGAATATAAGGTTAACGACCTCGCTCTTAGTGTTCGACACCATACTTACCACGAAACTCCACCCGATCGGGTACACTGCTCGTTAAAGTGTTGTTTTAGGATAAGTCGGCTAAATATAAATTTAAAACTTGATAATCAATAAATTGACCCTACACGATAGCACATTGATGAGGTGTAATTTTATGCACTATTTCGGGGTCATTTAACCCCCTAAATCATGCAAATATGCCCAGATTAAATGCTTAATCGTTTGTTTTCAGGTTTTTAGCACTTGGATGGCTTTTGGAGGGAATACACGTGACTTGGGCTCATTTGGAGAAGAAACGGACAAGATTACGGACCTACACCAAATCTCATGAAGAATTATGCAAACAGTGGCTGGAGACGGCATCACAATCATAAAGCGACGCCGTCGTGATCTATATAGTGACGGCATTAGAGATCTTATGATGGCGTCAAAACGTGGCCGACCTAAAGAAACCCTTGAAGATTTTGTGTCACGAGATTGCGAAGATCATTTCACTTGCGAGCGAAGTACCAAATAATGTTTTGGTCATAACTCCTTCATACGAACTCGAACTTCGATGATTCAATAGCTCATGCGATCACATCAAGAAAATCTACAACTGCGCAAAAAATGACGATGCGACAGCGTCAGAGTTTTTAGCAAAGGTGTCGGGATTGCTGACCTAGGGTTTTCATATAAATATAGCCTCATAACTTTGTTTTTATCAAGCCTCAAACCCTAAGGCCGACTAGAGGGTTTGGGTAGGTGTTTTTCAAGCAACTTAGAAGACTTAATTCATTCCATAATCATCTTGTAATGGTTTGATTATCATATCTATCTTAATTCATGTCTTGAATTCCTTTTGTTGATTATGATTTCTATTGTTTGAGTATGCTTGGCTAATTCATCTAGTATTTATTTGGGTATGCATGAACCTTGTCATTAGTTGATTATACCGTGTTGTTTGTGACAGATTCAATGAGTATAATTGATTATAGTTTATAATTCTTGTTTCCTATTGCTTCTTGTTGATGGATGTGCACATTAGGTTATAGAAAATCAGCTTTTGTCTGTATCGCTGTTGATATGTCTAGGAAAACGCGAGTGCATTGAAAGGATACCATCGGGTAACAGTCTTCATACTACCTTACCCCCCTTATATGGTTGATCCATCTTAAGATATTTTACAAGAATTTAATATACTCTTATGGGCCTTGTAATAGTCTTCATACTACCTTACTTGTGCGTTGCCTTTATGAAATATTAACTTACATAGATCATCCCAAGTGTGATAAAGCAATAGGTAGAATTGGATAGCTAGCAAGGAGTAGTGCATCCCAAGTGAATACGCTTCATTGTATAATTGTTCTTGCCATTAGATTAGAATTAGTAGTTAATTAGATTAAAACAAATCAACCTTCAAACTTGAGATTTACTTGGTTTCCTAAAATATAAAAACACAAAAATAATCTTCCTTCAATCCTTAGACCTTAGTGAACATTCGATCCGACCTTAGTGCTATTCCTTATAGAACGATAACAACCCTCGAGTCTTACCTATACTACTACTACATCGATTAGGTACTCTGTGTAGGGAGTTGTAAAACTTCTTGTTGAAGTCCTACGATGACCGCATCAAGTTTTTAGCGCCGCTACCGGGGAATACCGTAGGTTTCGGATTCAATCTAGCTTAGGTCTACTCATAAGATTCATATCAAGTGAGATTTAATTTCTTATCAAGTAGCTTTCTTTTAGTCTATCTCTTCTTTGTTCCTTTTGTTCGTAACCAAACCTACTCTTTCGTTGACCATCATGGGAGACAAAAATTCAAACCGATCCTGTACCTTAGGAGATTACTCCTGACCTACCCACGAGGGCTACCGAAACGCCATTGAGCTTCCCGAAGGAGACAAGGTACCCCCCTGCGATCTGACACCATCTGGTTAGTGCAAAACGGATGTGCATTGCACGAACTTATGTCCGAAGACCCGATCCAACATCTTAAGGACTTTCTCAGGATTGTAGATTCCATTGACCTTAACGATGCTACAAGAAATACCACTCATTTGCGTCTATTTTGCTTTCTCTTTGTGACCAAGCCATCAATTGGCTTGATCGTCTTCCCGCGGTATCCATCTCAACTTGGGATGATCTCACCACTCGTTTCCTCGTACAGTTTTCCCACCAGGAAGAACTGCTAAACTTCAAAAAGATATGTTGATGTTCCAACAACATCAAGATGAATCTCTCTGTAATGTGTGGACTAGTTTCAAGGACTTACTCTGAAAAGTCCCTCATCATGGTCTTGATCTATGACTTCAAGTTCAAATCTTTTATGATCATGTCGACTACACCACCCAGATGGCCATTGACTATGCAGCAGGCGGGAGACTTGGAAAATTAAGACCGGAAGAAGCATGGAAAACCATCAAGGATTTAGCCCAATACAAAGAAGAAGAGTGGAACGAACCAGAAAGTCCCGACTACATAGATGCCAATTTAGAACATGAGTTAGAAAGTATGGAGTTTTGAGTAGAATCTTTAATGAGGAATGAAGTGCTATTGGAGTATGAGGTAGGATTCACGTTTCCTAAAAGGCCTTATCAGGAGGAATTTGAGGGACGAATACTGAGTTTAATTGATCAACAGGAGGATCAAGTTAGGCAATTAGAGGAAGATATGAGAAAAACAAAAGACACATTTATGTGTTTTGTGGATAGTTTAATTGCAACCCTGAAGGACAAAATAGAAGTACAACGAGCTTATTCCATAAAAATAGAAAAGATCACTAGATTTCCTACTTACACCCCCACCGTAACCCCTGAAACACTCAAGCCTACCATGGTGCATAGAGTCTCAATGATATCTAAGATTGAACCCACTAACAATAGAACCCCTCACCAATACCTAAATTCCAACCTCAAAATGCCATTACTTCATTCATTTGAGGAAAATAAGCTTGAGTACGAAGATGAAGATGCAGTCGAGATAAAGATGATGGGAACCGGAGGATAAAGAATCGTTGGAGCATAACCTCGATTATTTTTCATAATTTTTCTCTAACTTTAAATCCACCCATTAAACCAAAGGATCCGGGTAGTTTTAGGATAAAGGTAGTAGAACCCTTGACCATTCATATATCACCTTCACCCCACGTGGTATACTTCCATCGAAATAGTGTGTATTGCTACTATCACCCACACTTAACCTCAAGTGTAGGGGAGACCCACCTTTTGCGTGTCAAATAAGCGTAGAGTCAGGCTCGTGACTCAAACAAAAACAAGCGCTTATTGGGAGGCAACCCAATCCTTTATTTTCTTGCATTCTAGGTGTGTCTTGTGTGTTTGTTTTGAGTCATATGATTGTGATAATCAATTTTGTTGTTTTTGCAGTAAAATTTGCAGAAAATAACTAATGGGAACTTTGCTTACAGGGATTTTTGAAGAAAAGAAAAAAATTCTTCTTTACAGACCCTAGAGACGGCGTCAGGATTAATCCTAACGGTGTCGCCAGGCCTGCTACAGGATAATTCCATTTCTAATTAATGTTTGAGAAATTAATCTTGTATATTTTCTAGAGTTTGTAATTTTTGTAAAACCTGCAAGAAATCACAATTACATTAACACATTCATCCTATCTTTATTACTTTCATAGAGTCTAAACGTAGTTAATGAGGTTGTATTTATCATTCACCTGTGGATTTTACGCTTGGTGTAGTTGTTTTTGTTTTTGATTACAGGTTATATTTGATGAGAAGAAGCTTGGAAGTTCTTAGGAAGTTTCATTAGACGATTCTTGGAGGACGATTTAACCAGTTATCGCTTGTTTCTTCTCCATTATTGAGCAAACCAGGGGAGTACTAGTTTCTTTTACTTTTCTTTTCCTTTTATTCTTTGGGTACTTATATAGAACAATAGGGACAATGTTTAACTTAAGTGTAGGGGGAAAATAAGCCTTAGAAACTATTCCATCAATTGCCATTTGTTTTTTCCATAAAATGATGGGTAATATATCAAAACATAGCATAAAAAGGTAATTTTGACCAAAATTTAAATTTTTTTATGACACATACCGATGAAAACCGAGTATTAATAGCGTCTCATGGATAGGAATGTGTATGAATAGCACAAAAACCCTCAAAATGCCACCCCAAAAATGTGAGGTTCGCCTTTAGATCTTTAAGAATTCGAGTATCCATTATTGATACCCAAGATAGTTTATACCTTTAACTTGTTCGAGTTAAGGTTCGAATGCAGACATATGTGTCTATTCCGTCGTTACAGATGTGTATGTATGATCTAGGTCGCCTTTTCTGGAACATTGGTATCGGTATTAAATTATATGAGTGTACCAGTAGCATATTAAATTCTAGAACATGTTTTTGTGATGCATCCCGAGACCGCATGTAACTATTAGGATTTGCTAGATAAGAGGCACTAGGATTAACCCATGTTTTAAACCTGTAATTGTTATTATGGTCACACCGATCATGTAACTATCCCACACCCTTGCCATGCACTCATTTTTAGTGCAGGATACCCCTAGTACAACCCTCCGAGCCTATCCTTTTTCACGGTTCTCGTAATTTTCTGGTTAAGCCGGACTATTAATGAAGAGCATTGTCACCCTTAAACCAATCGTTACACCCAAATCGGCTTAGCCTACCTTGTATGTACTCGCTTTTAGTACATTATTGTTTTAACCCAAGTTAATTATTGAGTACACGGTTGCTAAGTCCTTATCCTTGTAAATACAGTTTTGGGACGATTGGGATTCATGGTAGTATTCATCTTATGAAGAATTGGGGAAGAAGTAATTTATTACCCCCAATAGAGCTCAATAAGCTCCATGTTATGTTGATCCATCTCAATTCGGGTCATAGAATAGTTTGCTTGTAAAGTATGTAAAAGTTCAAGTGTAGGGGTGCATCTATAAGCCCCATGTGATGTATTATGTTATTAAAAAAAAGAAAAACTGAAAAGAAAAAGAAAGAAATTGATGTAGAATTGTGTAGAGTTTGTATATCTTTGTCTGAGTTCTTGGCTTAGCAACCAAACCAGCGTGTATTTATATAAATAATTAGCTAACCCTTCCACTTTAAATTTACCCAAAGCTACCCAAATGTATCCCATCCGTTTCTGTTTCCATTTCCATTATATGTTATCTTACACCTACACCCCACAATCCTTTAAAAGACCTCTTAGATAGTAATGAATAATGCTTGTGCCTAGCGGCGAAGGTTTGATCCTTTACCAAGCCTATGGTAATTTATATGCTATGACAGGTAATGAGTGTTTATTTTTTGTTTCCCCCTTTATGTTATAATTTATTATACACCCGAGTGAAAGAGAGAATCCCAAACACTTATGTGAGGTGCTAGTGTATGCTTTTTGTGCTTTTAATTACGAGGTCTAGAAGGTTGTATTGTAAAATACTTTTAAAGAGTAGGTTAAATGACCCTCATATTGCTATTGTCTAGGTAGAAAAGCCTATTTGCTTGAGGACAAGCAAATCCCAAATGTAGGGGTATTTGAAGAGGTGTCATTTTATGCACTATTTCGGGGTCATTTAACCTCCTAAATCATGTAAATATGCCCAGATTACATGCTTAATCATATTAGCACTTGGATGACTTTTGGAGGAAATACACCTGACTTGGGCTTATTTGGAGAAGAAACAGACAAGATCACAGACCTATACCAAATCTCATGAAGAATTATGCAAACAGTGGCTGGAGACGGCGTCACAATCATAAAGCGACGCCGTCGTAATCTATACAGTGACGACGTCAAAACGTGGCCGACCTAAAGAAACCCTTGAAGATTTTGTGTCATGAGATTGAGAAGATCATTTCACTCGCGAGCAAAGTACCAGATAATGTTTTGGTCATAACTTCTTCATACGAACTCGGATTTTGACGATTCAACAGCTTACGCGATCGCAGCGAGAAAATCTATAATTATGCCAAAAATGACGTTGCGATGGCGTCGGAGTTTTTAGAGAAGGTGTCAGGATTGACGACCTAGGGTTTTCCTATAAATATAGCCTCATAACTTTGTTTTTATCAAGCCCCAAACCCTAAGGCCGACTAGAGAGTTTGGGTATTCATAAACCTTGTCATTAGTTGATTATATCTTCTTGTTTGTAACAGATTCAATGAGTATAATTGCTTATAGTTTATAATTCTTGTTTCCTATTGCTTCTTGTTGATGGATGTGCGCGTTAGGTTCTAAAAAACCAGCTTTTGTCTGTATCGCTGTTGATACGTCTAGGGAAACGCGAGTGCATTGAAAGAATACCATCGGGTAATAGTCTTCATGCTACCTTACCCCTCTTTTATGGTTGATCCCTCTTAAGATATTTCACAAGCATTTAATATAGTAATAGTCTTCATACTACCTTACTTGTGCGTTGCCTTAACGAAATATTAAATAGATGGCATGCTCATGTAATTTGTTCATGACCTAGGAAATACTTACACAGATCATCTCAAGTGTGACAAAGCAATAGGTAGAATTGGATAGCTAGCAATGAGTAGTTGATGAGGTGTCATTTTATACACTTTTTCGGGGTCATTTAACCCCCTACATCGTGCATTTATGCCTAAAATAGGTACTCAATCGTTCCTTTTCCGGTATTTAGCATTTGGAAGACATTTGGAGGAAATACACGTGACTTAGGCTCATTTGGAGAAGAAACAGACAAGACTACGGACCTACACTAATATCTCTTAAGAATTTCTACTCAGAAGCTTGAGACAGCGTCACAGATTACACGTGAGGCCGTCACAATTCCTACCACAATGGCATCACAACATTCCACGACGGCATCAGCTTGCACGAGCCAGCCCAAGATCTAGAATTTTCTCTATCACGACGGAGTCACGACTAAAACGCGACGCCGTCGTAGTGATTTTCCTATATATACAAACCCGAATTTAGGGTTTTATGTGTGTAACTTTAGAGTAAAATAAAGGGACGAACCCTAGTTCGGTTGTCAGCTATTTAGGACGATTTTAGGGCCTCAAAACCCTATTGTAGTTCCTTCAATTTATGTTTTAATCAAGTAAGATTATCTTTAATCATTCAATATGTCTATGTGTTGTGTGATTTATCTATCTTCTTGCTTTACTTATAACATGCTTGGCTAAACCCTTAATTGTGTTCATTTATGATTGTATGAAACCTAGAATATAGATCTTAGTGGTGTTGCTTCTTGTGATGAATATGCATGTTAGGTCTTAGAAAACTAGCTTTTGTCTGTATCGCTGTTGATATGTCTAGGAAAACATGATTGTTTAGAAATGATACCATAAGGTCACAGTCTTCATACTACCTTGCCCCTTTTATGGTTGATCCACTTTTAATATATTTTAAACGCATTTAATATACTCTTAGGGGCCTTGTAATTGTCTTCATACTACCTTACTTGTGCGTTGCCTTAACGGAATATTAAATAGACGGCGGGTTCGTGTAATCCGTTCATGACTTAGGAAATAATTACATAGATCATCACAAGTGTGACAAAGCAACAACACTAGGAGAAGCAATCTAGGGAGTAATATATGATTAAATGAACACAATATTTTATCTTATTGTTATCACCAGTAGCGTAGTTTATTTAGTTTAATAGCTAAAACCAACCAACTTCTCAATTATATGATTTACTTGTTTTCCTATAAACACAAAAATACAAAAATAATCTTCTCTCATCCCTTAGAATTTTGTTAGACCTTGATCAAGCCTTCCTAACCTATTCCCCGAGTGAACGATAACAATCCCCCGAGTCTTGCCTATGCTACTACTACAACGATTAGGTGCTCTGCCTAGGGAGTTGTAAAACTTCGTGTAGAAGTCCTACGATGACCGCATCAGTAGTGCATCCCAAGTGAATACGCTTCATTGTATAGTTGTTCTTGCCATTAGATTAGAATTAGTAGTTAATTAGGTTAAAACAAATCAACCTTCAAACCCGAGATTTACTTGCTTTCATAAAATATAAAAACACAAAAATAATCTTCCTTCAATCCTTATACCTTAGTGAACATTCGATTCGGCCTTAGTGCTATTCCCCTAGAGAACGATAACAACCCCTGAGTCTTACCTATACTACTACTACAACGATTAGGTACTCTGCCTAGAGAGTTGTAAAACTTCTTGTTGAAGTCCTATGACGACTGCATCACACATCAACAGGCTTAATTTGTGTTGCGATGTAATTGTATAGTCCAATTTACGCCATAATTATGACTAGGATGAGTCATCATTCTTCAACATGGAAGGTTATGGCATAATTGTGATGAATTAACCCGGAGAAATGAATTCATATTTTACTTGTGCTAGAAAACATCAAAGCCGAACACCTCACAAAAAGGGGATCAAAATCACTCAGCTCTCACTAGTCTATGTGTTTCATTTTAAGGGTGATCACTCAACTGCACTGTCATAACATGTATTCTATCATAAGCTTGGAAAGTACACAAATCTACACCAACTAGAATTAGGGTCTAAACAGCTCTTAAAGCTAACATGGGTGACACACACAGGTTTGAACAGGTGTTTGACTCTTTCTGATACCCCTAATCCAGAAAAGGCGACAAACCCACACATGCTCGCTCAAATCCATGAACGAGTTAAATCCTTAACTCGATCAGGCTAAAGGTCAGAATCATTAAGAAGAGTAGGATAAGACATGAATAGTCTAAATAATCTAATGTTGTCATAACCGGCTACTGTCCATCCATTAGTCCAAGTGTCCAAGTGCGGAAAACCGATCCAAAATAATAATAATGGGCTAGTATTGGATGTAATAATGAAGTCCTACTTTGAAATGATGAAGCATATCATACTAGCCCAACCTTCATAATCATACAGATGGTTTATATATGCACCATCTCCATATCTAAAAATAACTTGTTGGTTTTATAACACGTAACCAAGATGAATGCGCTATAGAGGTTTATTCACACAGTATTTTTTTTACGCATTACCTCTGTAGCATATGATAAATACAATATACATATCCCCCACTTGAGATTAACAATATCGAAAGTGATGATACAGGGGGTCTTCATGATCAAACATGATAGGTCTTCCATGAACGCACAAACTTTCCAAACCCATTCCCCTGAACCACAGACTGAAGTAGCCAGAGATTTCAACACAAAGAAAATATAGACTACAGGGTTGGCTAAGGCGAAAGGGTGTAACAATACATTTAATATATTGGGTTAAAACACAGATTGACTCAATAGGGTGATCTTGGGGTATCTTGCACTAAAAATGAGTTCAACAAGGGATTTTACACAGGGGGTCGACAAGTCAGTGTAACAAGTCGATAAACGCACAAAATATTACACATATGGGCTATATTTTGGGGTAAATTCCTAAATGTTGCCTTCTTGAACTGTCTATTCCTGCTAATCAATTAGGTCTCGAAATGATGTACATACCAAGTTCTAAAGTTTACAATACTGTTGGCACACTCATACTTTGGTGGATTTTTGTGTAATAGATGAAAATGGAATCATCAGGCTTAACCTTACCAATTGAAATAAAGGGTGACAAAAATGTCAATTTTTTTTAAATTGGCATAATTTTTTCTAGGAAAACTAGAAATCAAAGGCAAATATAGGTCAAGTGGTAATTCTACTCCCACCCCCTACTTGGTTTGTACAATGTCCCTATTATACATTTAAGGAAATGAAAATTCAAAAATAAGAGTATAATTAGAGCGAGAGACTCCCTGAGCATTGCTCTGTACTTTGAATGATAATAGCAAGAGATGAATTCTTGACACGCGTATCCTGAGCAAACTCGTAATCCCCTGAAATCACTAAACATGTTACATGCATTGAACGTTCAAAATAAATTATACAAGAAAACCTAACTCACTTTCTTAGGAATGACGGTTGCATTTAGCATATGCAACAAGCCTTTTAAACCAGTTAGTGGCCCAAGTGGACAAGTGAAGTCTCGTGAGGGTTTCCTGAGAACGTACCCACAAAGTTCATTTAATTATACACGGTTTGTAAAAATTTCAAACATAATTATGGTTTTCAGGAAAGAGCTACGATGTAACGATGAAGCAAGTTACGCCGTAACTATGTGGCTAAATAATTTTTAAAACTTGGTTAAATCCAGTTTCGGCGTAATCATGGAAAAGATTACGTCGTATGTTCAATAATTACAGCGAAACTGAGATGGTTACGCTGTAATTGCTGCAGACAACAACAAGTCTACCACATAATTACGAGTCGAGGTGACCGCGAATTCCCTCTCCTTGCTGTTAGAACTTTTAAAACTGAGTAAGAAACTTACAAAACCAATTAAATGTAAAAAATTTGAATGAAATTTATTAATAAAAGACGGTTGTCTCTCAACAAGCACTGTTGACATCAATAACGTTACTTTTATAGCATCATTTATCCCATGTAAATAACCTATTTAGTTTAATTATTACAAAGATTTGTTACTTCATTGTTTGTATTTGAGAATTGTAGTAATTATGGAGTACTTGGTGAAGATTAGCAAAAAGGCATGCATTCTGGAGCTTAAACAAAGATATTTGAAGATTACTGTTCTAACATCTAATACGTCGTATCATCAAGGAAGATACGACGTATCTGTGCCTGCACTTCACTAAAGACCACGAAGGAAACAAGATCAATACGCCGTATCCAGACAAGACCAATACGCCGTATTCAAGATATAGAAAGTGAATATTTTGGAAGATATCAAATGTGGTCCCTACTCCAAGAAACCTATACGCCGTATCGAAGCCTTTCGATACGCCATATCGACCGTATTCCAGACCTTATAAATAGAAAACTAAAAAAACGAGTTTTAAGTATGCTAAATCATATTTTCGATACCTAAACCACAAAATACAATTTTTAGAAGAGAAGAAGAGCAAAAGTGTCACACCCCGTCATACGCAGAAACACAGGAATGCAACATAATGATCAATCATAACACAAGATACAAAATAGAGAAATACTAAGATGCATAAATGAAAGGTGTCATGATGACCATCAACCTCAATAAAACCTTGAAAGATGTCCCAAATCAAAAACATAGAACATAGTCACCAATTATTACCATCATAAGCCCACATAGAGGTCCACACAATCTTAAACCTCAATTCTCAAGAAAACCAAATCCATGTCAAACATCAAATACAAGATTTCTCAAACAAGATTTCTACGGGATTCTCTAAAAGTCCGCTACATGCACCACAACCTTAACGATCATTTACTTCACCTGAAAATGATACTCGAAAACGTCAACAATAATGTTGGTGAGCTCGTAGGTTTGACTCAAAACCCAGTTGTTGTGCCAATCATTTCAACAGTGGACAGTAGTGCTATATGATAGTGAATATATACAAACAAACCCATGACTTAGCATACCCGCTAATCATGTACGATGACCTAGCATCCCCGCTAGTCATCAAAACCAGCATATACCAATGATCTTGGAGCCGCAACTTCGATACGTCACTTACACACCTAAAGGGCCTACTAGCTGGAGCACTAGATTAGGACAAGACCTCATACATAATAGGGTAGGCGTACCCTGCTGATCCAATAACCATACATAATACTAGGGTAGGCGCACCCT
The DNA here is from genome assembly GCA_026074375.1 of Tanacetum coccineum. Classification (NCBI taxonomy): domain Eukaryota; kingdom Viridiplantae; phylum Streptophyta; class Magnoliopsida; order Asterales; family Asteraceae; genus Tanacetum; species Tanacetum coccineum. Next base: position 7,791 of record BQNB010088002.1, on the reverse strand, counting down.
GCCGATCCAAACAACCATGTAACACATAATATTCACATAGCAGTCATAAGCACATAACATTATCCCAAAAACAAAACCACGTTTCGCACAATTCAAAAAAAAGTTCAAAACACATTTGAGTATCATTTTCCCTTAACAGAAAAGATTTAAAAAGTGGGGCTATGAGAACTCACCTCGAGAAACTGTCTCCAATAACAAACTCAAATCACAAGCAATTGCAACGACGTCCGCACATGACCTAGTCCAGTTAATGTCCCATTTTAATCATTTATTACCAAAACCTCTTTCAGGTATGATGCATAGAGGTTAGATGCTTGTTGTACGGTTATCTTAAAAGTTTTAGTGGTATGATGTGTTAGCCTTTATTCTATTTAAGTCAAACAGGAATGTTATCGGTCTTACTAGTCAAAGTTAGTCTTGTTAAGTAATAGGCTAGTCAGGATTAACGGGCTTGGATTGTAATATAAAATTGTCTGTGTTTTAGGCTCTTAGCCCACTTTAAGCCAAGCCCGACCTAAGATAGAAATCCCACAGCCCATGGTGGCCTTAGGGTATAAATAGAACCCTCTCTACACATGGAGAGGGTGTTGGTTATTTATGTGTGTGTTTTCATATGTGTAAAGGATCCTCTACCTCTATCTCTTAATCTAATATTCTTCTATTTCTTTTCTTTCTTTCTCTTGTGATTCGAAGCTAATTTAAGCTTATTGGGTTTGCTTATAGCTTATTGGTATAGTTTATGTGTTGTGATATAGATTAGTTATTGGGATAACATGATGGTTGACGACTTAACTTCAAATGATACTATATCTCAATTCATATCTTAGTATAATATACTTATACTATTTAAGAAGAATAGTTAAGTAATATAAGATAATAAATACTTATAAATATACTTTGATAAATTCATTCGGTACACTTAGTTACCATAAATATACCATTTATACTTTACGAAATGAAACATTTATTTACACTAAACATTTTAGAATAGTTTCGAGAAAAATTATATTTGTCGTCTTTTAGTCGATTTATTAAAATAATAAAATAATAATATTTTATTATTAAATCAAGAATTACGTTTTAAGTAAAAATTCTAAGTATAGAGTTTTTTATGAAATTTCTGCATGACCCATTCGTTTATATAATATTTCCCAAAGTTTTTAAACCTCATTTTCAACAATTTCCAACATTTCAATAGTTTTCGGCCAAATTCCAAAAATCACATTTCACGACGTTTACCAATATACATTCTCAAAACGACTTTCAATATAACTTCACAAGTATTTTTCACTTCCTAAAAGTTCGTCAAAACTCCTAAAACGACTAGTTAACTCTTATTGGGCTTTAGGGCCCAATAAGGATACATTAAGGTTTTTACATATGCAAAATACGTTCTAAGCCCAAAACCAAGGCCCATTAGTATATATAAGCCCAAACCAATAAATAACAAAGTAATCCGAACCACAATAAGCCATCAAATAAACCACGACTTATTGATGCTTATTGAGCCGTGAGCCCATAAGCTCCAAATATATATATTAAGCTTAAAAATTAAGCTAATAAGCTATGTATCGTATTTGGTTATCACCATAAGCTAAAATAATAGTCCACAAAAATATGACATACTAGGGTAATAGCCAAAAACACTTTCCTTATGCTACCTCAATAAGTCGTGAGCTAATAAGCTCAAAATAAGCCATTCGAGCTTAAAAATAAGCCCAAATAAGCCATATACAAAATAAGCTACATAGAAAATATATGTTTTCAACCATCACGACCACAATATCAAAACTAAAAAAAACCCCTTTGTTCCTTTCTTGAGTTCAACGCAAACCAAGACCCTTTTTCTATTCGTTTCGTTTTCAAATTTTGATTTTTACAACGATCAACTTGTACAACTAACATCTATGCATCAGTAACAACCCAAAAGGACAAATAAAATTTAAATTTGAAAGACTTACAAGAATGGTCTTCAAAATAATTTTTGACGCGAACCGGACAACCCAAACGTTGTTTTAGTGAATACCCGAACACTAGAATCAAACCAAGACTTTAACCTTCATCTTCTTAACCAAAGTTGGATAATTTTTTAAAGTGTTTGTGTGTGTGTGTGAGTTCGGCCGAAACCAACAAGAGAGAGAGAGAGGAGAAGATTTTTTTTGTGAAATGATGACTATGTGTATTCAAAATGGTGGAAGGAATATTTGTGTTGGAAATTAAATTCTTCATACTTAATACTGCCAAGATAGAGTTTGTACTGCCAAGTATAATTTAGTACCCAGTTTATAACTAACAATATTAACTGTGTTAATACTGCTAGTACTAATCAGTTAGTACTGCTAGTGTAAACTTAGTACTGCTAGAGCAAAGTTAGTACTGCCAGTATTAACTTAATACTGCTGAAAGACTGAAGTTAATGTTGATTGTAAAGATTACATGGAAAGTTAATGCTGATTGAGAAGATTACATCTGAAGTTAATGCTGATTAGTCAAATAGAAGACTGAAGTTAATGCTGCTAGTGAGTACAGTTAATGCTGATTGAAGATACAAAAGGAAACAATATATTTTATATGTTCAAAGCGAAAACATAGACAGGCTAAAGAAGGAAGGAAACAAGATAACTTGATTGTAGAAGGTTAAAATATTAGGTATCAAAATCATTAATACTGATTTATTGCTTTCCTAATTCATTAAAGATATCCCTTTGTAAGTCTTTAAATACGGTCTCTCTCTTTTTAAAGTGAATCATTGACATAGCTTTATTGAGATCTATCAAGAAAAAGTGTGTGTGTAGAGAGATATTGCTTTCAAGGTGTAAACTCTATCACTATGTCTAGGAGTGATGGTTTTAATATATTGAAGCTAGTTGTGTTATATTTTGTGTCAATCATAATTCACTGTTTGAGTTGAAGTCATATACTTTTCTTAGTGGTTATAAGCTTAAGATTCCGCATAGCTTATATCATCAAATTCAAGTTTCATCCTTAGTATTTTTGGATTATTACAAAGGGTACTACAACCTTACAAAAAATGAAGGAGTTTTTAAAGATCTATCCATTGGACCAACAAGGTGGTATCAGATCTTGTTGATGAAGCTATTTGAATAAGAAGAAGAGCAATCCTACAAATTTCCCCCTCGCACCCATTAATTAATGCATACTTCCCAAAGTAGTTCTTCCAGTTCAGATTTTCTGAGGTTAGATTCTTGTTCTAAAATCATGTATTGAAAGCTTATGCTCTCTCAAAGTACAATATGACAGTTGGGCTTCTGATTACATAATGGTCTTCAAATTTAAAGTTTGTTATCATATAAAACAGCGTTTAGAATCAGTAGAAGATAGACAAGTTTCATTATAAAGACAAAAATGAGGCTTCTTGTGTGGCTGTGTTTGAAGATAACCATAAATGTCTTAAAACTTGAGGTTAATTAAGAAGATAATGCCTTGGATATATATAAAACAGGAATTTGGAAAAAAGTTGAAGCCAGAGAAAAGAGATCAGTTTAATAAGTAACATTGGAAAAAAGTTTCAAAATTATCTAAGTCTTTAAAAATGAAATACTAGAATGTCACAATAAATTGAACAAGTTTTTTAAAAATGGGACTTGGATAATAATGCAAGCTACTGCATGTTCTCCTGCAAGTAGAAGGTTTTGTGATTAATGAGAAGTATGGATCAGATATAAGGCATATCATTGCCGTTCCCCCTCGGATATAGTGCAGTTCCTCCACCTCATCCTTTAATTTATAATAGACCTAACAAACTAGATCTGTCTTATTCTGGTCTTGAGGAGTTTCAACAACCTGAGTTTGAAGGCTATGGATTAAGGGCCAATAAAAGTGTTTGTGAAAATTCTTCAAATGAAACTAAGAAAAATTCTGATGCTCCTTTGATTGAAGAATGGGTTTCTGATAATGAGGATGAAGTTGAGTCTCCTATTGTGGTAGAAAAGAAAACTGTTGTTCCTACTATTCCTAAAGTTGATGTTGTTAGACCAAAACAACAAGAAAAATCAGTTAGGAAAACAGTTAGGTATGCTGAAATGTACAGGTCACAAAAACCTAGGGGAAATCAAAGAAACTGGAATAATCAAAAGTCCCAACAACTAGGAAATGATTTTGTGATGCACAATAAAGCCTGATAAGTCTGTGGAAGTTTTGATCACCTCTAGTATACATGTAAACAAAAGAGATAGCTAAATGGTCAAAGGGAGGAAAAACCAGTGTGGAATAATGCAAGAAGGGTGAACCATCAAAATTCTCTAAGAATTACTCACCCAATCCAAAAAGACACATGGTTCCAAGAAAAATCTTAACTAAGTCTGGGCCAATTTCACTTAATACTGCCAGACAAAGTTATCTTAATGCTGTTTGTTGCTGTTGCTCAAGACAAGTTAATACTGCTAGACAAAAGGTAGTGGTTAATGCTGTTAGAACGAATCGGGTTAATACTATTAAAGCATCAGCATGTTGGGTTTAGAGACCTGTCAAACCTAATAGTTCATCAATCACTTTGAAGAAATATGATTATGTTGATGCAAGAGGAAGATCCAGATCTGTAATGGCTTGGGTTCCCAAGAAGGTATGAGTTTCTTATGTACAGGGCAACCCAGAGACAAAATTAGAAGATTTAGTGAGGTTAAACAGCCCTAAAGATGAAAAGAGAGCAGGAGCAAAGTAGACTCAACAAAATGACAAGTCACAGTACAAGAAGTAAAGAAGTGTTTGATTACATCCTCCAAGTCAAGATAAAGCTTTTATCCAGAAACTTGAAGATTCAGAAGATGAACATCAAGTTTAGGGGAGGATTGTTGGGAATTAAAGTCTTCATACTTAATACTGCCAAGACAGAGTTTGTACTGCCAAGCATAATTTAGTACTCAGTTTATAACTAACAGTATTAACTGTGTTAATACTGCCAGTACTAATCAGTTAGTACTGCTAGTGTAAACTTAGTACTGCTAGAGCAAAGTTAGTACTGCCAGTACTAACTTAATACTGCTGAAAGACTGAAGTTAATGTTGATTGTGAAGATTACATGGAAAGTTAATGTTGATTGTGAAGATTACATGGAAAGTTAATGCTGATTGAGAAGATTACATCTGAAGTTAATGCTGATTAGTCAAATAGAAGACTAAAGTTAATGCTGCTAGTGAATACAGTTAATGCTGATTGAAGTTACAAAAGGAAACAATATATTCTATATGCTACAAAGGAAACAAGATATGTTAAAGAAGGAAACAAGATCAACATTATTGTTGAAGATAAAGATTAGTCAAACATTAATGTTGAACATTAATATTGATTTATTAGTTTCCTAATTCAATATAGATTCCTTTGTAAGTCTTATGGTCTCTCTCTATATAAAGAGATCATAGACATAGTTTATTGAGATCTATCAAGAAAAAGTATGTGTGTGTAGAGATATAGCTTCAAGGTTGTAAACCCTATCACTAAGTTAGAGTGATCGTATTAATATATTGAAGCTTGTTGTGTTATATCTTTGTGTCAATCATAATTCACTATTTGATTGAATATACTTCTTAGTGGTATAAGCTAGATTCCGCATAGCTTATATCATTCAAATCAAAGTTTCATCCTTAGTATTTTTGGATTTATCCAAGGGTACTAAACCTTACAAGCTAAGGAGTTAAAGATCTATCATTGGGACCAACAATTTGTATGTACCAACCTAGGCCAAGCTTAGCTAAAGTTAAGCCTTCTTGTCCCCCTAACCCTTACACGTCCCACTTAAGCATCCTAGGAGGGTTCGGGTCTTTCTTTTCGTATCGGGATCACTTAAAAACTCATAAAACTTGATCCTAAAATATTTCCCGAAGTTACTTAGCATTTTTATTAATCTTAACAAATACTTTTCCAATAACCTAGAGTATTTACACGACATATTTCCACATTTTACTCCCCAAAAACTCATTTGGACTTTAACAGACGTGTTGGGACTCGTTTTTCAGCATTTCTCACAATTCATGGGCCAAACTCCCGGAACATAAATGTTAGGAATACAAAATTCCTAGGAATGTGTCGGTCACTTCAATAGATAACTGTCGTTAGCTCGTTAAGTAATTTTTGGAAACTTACATAGTTAGTTAGACCAAGGCCCATGGATTAGTCCATTAAGCCAAGGCCCATCCACCCTTGTAAGTATAAATACACCTCTCCATGCCTTGGAGAGGTGGTTGGTTGGTTGTATCTTTCATTTTTCACTTAATGCATTTCATGTTCTCTACTTTCTCTTACTAGAAAAATACATCCTTCCTCCCACTTTCTCTCTCTAGTTCTTGGTTCATAGATCAAAGATTACTTGTATTCTACAATTGGTATCAGATCCATGGAGTGATTTGCTTAGTTTTTGTGTTTGATTTTTGGTTCATTTTTGTTTGTTATTCCGTATGTCTTTATCTTTCTTTTCTTTTGTTTTCAAAGCTTCTTTGTACACTAAAAGATCATTTACCTAGGTAAAGTTGATCTAGTATCTTTGGATATAGGTGTATTTGCTTTGGCTCAAAGAAAATCTAATTTTTGTTCATCTTTTGTTTTTAAAAAACCTTATAAAATACAAATCTTAATTTTGAAATTTCCGGCTTAAAAACCAAAAAGTTGTCATTTTTAAGGTACATATAGGTTTAAGAATACTAGTTGTACAAGAAATTTTGGGAAAAACAATAAAAAGGTGTCTTTTTATGTTTTAAAGATTTTAAGTTTCGTACTTGTTTTACCCGAATTCGCAGTTTTAGTGTTACCCTAATTCACATTTTCTGTTGTAGCCGAATTCGCAATACCCGAATTAGCAATTTTTGTTGTAGCCAAATTCGCAATATCCGAATTAGCAATTTCTGTTGTAGCCGAATTCGCAATACCCGAATTAGCAATTTTGTTGTAGCCGAATTTGTAATATCCGAATTAGCAATTTCTGTTGTAGCCGAATTCACAATATCCGAATTAGCAATTTCTGTTGTAGCCGAATTCGCAATATCTGAATTAGCAATTTCTGTTGTAGCCGAATTCGCAGTACCCGAATTAGCAATTTCTGTTGTAGCCGAATTCGCAATATCCGAATTAGCAATTTCAGTTGTAGCCGAATTCGCAATATCCGAATTAGCAACTTCAGTTTTAGCCGAATTCGCAACATACGAATTGGTAACACCCGAATTCGTAGTTTTTCTTAGTATCACCCGAATTGGCAATTTTCAGTAACACCCGAATTCGCAATTGGCTTAATCAACCGAATTTGCAACATTAACTTAAAACTCAAATTGCTTAATCTAAATTATACAGTTTATTTCTTTGACTTGTAAAATCCCGTGAAACACTCACTTGTTTTCTCGGTTTTGTCAAGAATTGTAAAATCCCGTGTAGTTTCAAGAATTAAAACACAAAAGACAACACCTTCAAACACAATTACTTTCTATCACCGCTCGATCAAACAGTAATCTTTGAACATACCAATTTATCAATAGCGACTCTTTCTGACAAAGCAATTTTTTTTGGTGCTGACAATCGTCTACCTATGTTGGAAAAAGATATGTACAATTCTTGGAAAAGCAGAATGGAGCTATACATGATGAATAGACAACATGGAAGAATGATTCTTGAATCCGTTGAAAATGGTCCATTCATCTGGCCTTCAATTGAGGAAAATGGAGTGACTCGACCAAATAAATATTTTGAGTTATCTGCTACGGAAGCAATTCAAGCTGATTGTGATATCAAGGCTACAAATATCATTCTCCAAGGACTACCACCAGAAGTTTATGCATTGGTTAGCAATCA
>BQNB010088001.1:2766-27772 GCA_026074375.1 Tanacetum coccineum | reverse complement strand
ATATTCACCTCATTTGGATACGGCACCACCAAGATGGGTTAATTTTGCTCATGGACTACTTCTCTTCTTGTACCAGGTTTGGTTTTTTGTCTACCTAAACTGTTGTCCCCTTGTTTAGATTTCCGGTTCTCACATTTGTGCCTTTCTAACTCGAATAGCATATAATATCTTGAATTATTGTGAAAATAAATAAATTACATGCTTCCAGTTTCAGTTTATTACTTGTTCCGTAAGCTGTGCTATAGAGACCTTTTCTCACTGAGAAAAATCTAGCTGCCTAATTATCTGATGTTGTATTAGGTCACTAGTATGAGAAGTATGTTTAGTTAACGGTGTATCCTTTGAAAGTTTTTAGATAAAATGGCACAATCATAGAAGCATGATAACTGTTTTTCGCAGGTATGCTTGTTTAGATGGTTGACTAGAGAATATCGTCTAAGACACGAAAATAATGTTTTATACATTCGGCTAAATGCTTACATTGGCACTTGATTTAATATGTTAATAGTTTACGTACCTTCATGTTTGATTCATATCCAACATTTCTTCAAAACGCAAATTGTACAGCAGATTCTGTTGGCCCCACCATTGTTATATTTAAATCTTTGAATTTAACTTCATTTATCCGATCATTGATTTACTTACAACTTTCTTGATGTTTATAACAGACCTTTGATGCCGTTGATGGAAAACAAGCTAGGAGGACAAATTCATCTAGTCCATTAGGAGAACTTTTTGATCACGGTAAGTAACAAGTGTCTCTTATTCCCGTTGCCTTTTCCGTTGACCTTTCTTTGCTCTTCGGTTTGCTAAATGGTGTGAATTGGTGGCTTTTCTGATGTGGCAGGATGTGATGCACTAGCTTGTGCGGTATGTCTTATATATGCTTTATTTAGTTTTACTTGCTGCTTCCACAGTTTTTATATTTTACTTTTTCTTTTCTAATCGCATGGTTTAGTTGGAGGCCTTGGCCTTTGCGAGCACTGCTATGTGTGGAAGAAATGCATTTTGGTTTTGGGTGATTTCAGCTATTCCATTTTACTTGGCAACTTGGGAACAGTAAGTAATCCAAATAGCCCTCTTTTTTCTATTTTATGCAGTATAATATATATCTAATAATCTTTCAAATTTTGTGAATGTTGCAGCTATTTTACCAACACCTTAATCCTTCCAGCATTAAATGGACCAACAGAGGGTCTCATGCTGATATATCTGGCACATATCTTCACATCTATAGTCGGTATGTTACTTAAAAAATTCAACATATTCTTTTTGTTCATTGTGGCAAAATAATATGCTTAGATGATCACTAGATATAACATAAGTGGTTACATATGATTTCAGGTTCAGAGTGGTGGGCCCAGGATTTTGGGACGTCTATTCCCCTGCTCAGTTGGGTTCCAATTATAAATGGTAGGATATGTAACTTTGTGTATATTATCGATGAAATATATCTTTTTACTGGCTGTTTGATTCGATTGATTTATTGTATTCAGGAATCCCTACTTCTGGAGTCGTTTTGTTGTTTATGATTCTTTTTGCTGTTATACCTACCCTGACATTCAAGTGAGCAAATATATATTTTCATCATTAAAAAAGCTTCACTATTTCTTTATCTGAGTTGGTAAATAATGTTGACTTAATTCGATTCTTATATTTCTTGCTCACAGTGTACAGAATGTTTATAAGGTTGTACAGTCGAGAAAAGGAAGCATGCTAAATGCCTTGGCTATGGTAAACAATTGTTATATTATTATTTTGTGCAGTCTACTGTTTTGTTGATCCTTAATAAGGCTTATTGGTTGCTTTGTTATCTTGTCTTCCCAGCTTATTCCTTTCTGCGTTCTTTTGGGAGTAGTTATTCTCTGGTATGCATCTTCTCTATATTATCTACCCCTAAAATTACAACAACATCCATTTATAGATGTCCCATGCAAAGTGAAACTTGTATAATAGAGTAAAATCAAGTAGTTTCCCAGTGTCATCATAAGTCCACAAGATTCCTCTATTTTATTATTATCATGAAGGGTAATCGAGACATTCCAGTACTTTTCCTTTAAAATTCTCTGACAATTTTTTCAGGGATTTGATGTCTCCAACTGATTTAATGGGAAACTACCCACATATGGTTGTGATGGGATCCGGACTAGCATTTGGATTCCTCGTGGTAAGATTAAGTTATCGATACGGTTTCCTGATGTGTGAAAACTGGTTATCTCATACGGGTGTTTTTGTTTGGCAGGGAAGGATGATATTATCCCACTTGTGTGATGAGCCTAAGGGATTGAAAACCAGTATGTCTGTGGTAAGATTTATAGTAACAGCCAAATTAGATAGTTAATTCATACATGCCTGCAATATTTGTTAATAACTGATTTTCTTGCTTAACTGCAGTCCTTATTTTATCTCCCTATTGCAATTGCAAACACACTCACTGCTCGGTTAAATGACGGGTATGTGGTCATCATGAAACATTTGAACAATTTAATTCCTAAATTTTCATCCATAACCTGTATCTAACTGTTAATGATGTTTAAAATATTGCAGAATTCCCTGGATCGATGAGAAATGGGTACTTCTCGGCTTCTGTGTATACACAGGTATGGTGTTCATTGTGATGCTTTAATATCCTCATGATTTGAACCAGTATAAGTAAGTTTTTGAACAATGAAGATGCAATGTGGATAATTACATGCTATTCCAGAAAAATAATAAAAGAATTGTGTTTGCCTGTTTGGCACACTTGTGTGATTGTTTCTGTTATTCACTGTTATTAGGGTAAATTTTGTTTCCTACAAAAAACAACCCATGAGTAGAAAACTTAAATTACTCATTTCTATCTGCTATCAGACTATCAGTTAACTGGTTTTGTCTATGTTTTATTGAAGAATTGCAAATTTACTTCATTCTCTCGAATCCTTAGAGATATTTATGGCATCATTACACACTTGTTATTTTGTGTTCGTTTCAGGTGCACTCTATCTACACTTTGCAACGTCAGTTATTCATGAAATAACATCAGCTCTTGGAATCGCCTGCTTCAGGTAACAAAACCTCGATTCCTTTACTTCTGCTGTTTGTTATTATGTGTTGACCTTTAGATCACTAATCTTATGGCTAAAATGATCAGAATCACAAAGAAAGAGGCTTGAGACGTGTCATCGTTCATGATCCATATGAAGGTATCTTCCAGATCTCGATAATACATTTCTGAGACGTTCTTTTACCAAAAAAAAGTGGAATTATCCTCAGTTTTACGTTTGTAATTCCACCTTAGCACTCCGCTTGAGCTGGAGATCATTTGTGTCTCGTTTGTGTTTATATCATGTCGTTTCTTATTAAGGTAGCGTAGTGTTCACCTGTAATTATTTTGCTCCTTTCTGCCCTATGATGATCCACTTTATTTAGGGATTTTTGGATATTTTAATTTGAACTTAGCCCATATGATGGTTTCATTATATTTGTCTCAATACCTTACTACTGCATCTCACGTCAAGAATGTCTGTACATTAACAAAATGTAGACCAAACTGATTAGAAATAAATACCTACCAAATCCGTGAACCCGGTTAAGTCTCTTTTTGAGAGTTTGGTTCAAGAACACACTTGACAGTGGGTTTAACCTTTTTTAATAAAGGTTTTCAACACTTAAAATAGAGTATATGGTTTATGGGTATCGAATAATGGAACCGTCGTAGGACAGTATAAGTTATGGCTAATGATTTGCGCTCTTTTTTTATTTGCACACTTCATTATGCACTATAGTACATTTGTTTGATGATGCTTTGACAGTTTGTACATTGGAGTGTGCGAATAAAAAATGAGAGTGTGCTAATCAACTCCCATAAGTTATTGGTTGCTCGTTTGGAACTTTGGATTTTAAAAAGAGAATCAAACCTACCATTGGGGCTGAGCACGGTTCGAAAAAAGACCGGACCAAAAACCAATTGGCCTAAATCATCGGATCGAGGACCAAAGCGAAATTTTCGGCTCATGTTCGTGTCGGTCCGGTCTAACAAAGCATAATGTTTGATCCGGTCTGACAAAGCATAATGTTCGGTTGTGCGTAAAACCAAACCAAATTGAACCGGTCCGAAGATCGAAAATGATTAAAGAGGTAGACTGAGGACTGGACCAAAATACATTCGGTCCGATTTCTCGGTTGAGTCTGATCTGCGATGTATGATGCTTAGTCCTACTATGAACCCATAAACCCAGTAAACGGAGTGAGTCACTTACAAATACACTCGCATTCTCATTTCAGCTTAATACTAAACCAATAACCATAGTGATTCATAATTCATAGTTATAAACCAAACTAATTTATTTTGGACGATTTGTATAACTTGTAGATATATGGTGTGCATTAACTATCTGCTAGATGAAACTTATACACATGTTTAGGATAATATTAGTTTGTTCTTTTCATCATGAGGGTTGGTCAGACTGGATCATGCTCTTGGTAATTGAATCGAAATGGCTTAATAAAACACTACTATATTTTACGCTAATTAGCTAATCGTGAAAACAAACAAATGAAGGCATGCCATGATGCATGTGAGCAACATTATTATCACTTCACTTCTAATACAAGTCTCCTAGGCATCTTTCACTTTTATACCATATTCCACACACATAAAGCCATAACCACTACTCATCATGCAAGCATCTTCCATCTTTTCCCATTTATAGATTCAATAATTCACAAAAATAAATCTCACCAAACACTTGACTTTAGCATGTAAGACATTCAACATATACGTATATCACAAATAATGGAATAAACATATACATTAAGAAAATTTTATCATTTCCAAGACTACCTAAATTCAAACTATATATAACACATACACATAAACATACAGTCATACACATCAGATACTTATATCACAAATAATTGGATGAAAAAATATAAATTTATGTAAAAGTATCATTTCCATGACTATCTAAATTCAATAAACACATTTGGTGATCCTAAAAAAAAGTCAGAAACAAGTCAAGTGGATAATCTAGTTAGACTCGCTCTTTCCGGATAACCTAAACAAGAAACCTCGTCATCTTAGATGAAATAAGTAGAGAAATATCATAAACCACTTTGTTGAGAATATTGTTTATAGAAAATGACATACATTTCTCTTTTTTTTAAGTCAACTGAGTATTTCTTTCTAAATATCTAATATCACCTAATCACTTTTGAAAAATAGGTGTCATGGCACATTATTGACTTGCACTTTCTTATCATAACCAAGTTTTAGTGTCAATAATACTCAAAATCCACCAAATGACCCTATAAATAAAAAAACAACTCTACATACACCATTCACTACACCACAATGTCCCCTAAAATGACAGTTATGTTAGTTATTTTTTTCCTCTATACAACCATTAACCAACCATCACCCGTTTTCAGCTCCGACCCGGATCCTGTCCAAGACTATTGCCTCCCATCACCTCATACAAACCTATGCAAAAACACATCATCAATCACCGTGGACGACTTCATATACTCGGGCATAAAACACCCGGGAAAATTTACAAATAAATTCTCGGGTGTCCCAGTGTCCGCTAGCGTGTTCCCAGCGCTGAACACGCTAGGAATGTCGCTAGTCAGAGCGGACTTTGAGGTTGGTGGGATCAATGTCCCACATTACCATCCTAGAGCCACAGAAGTGGCATATGTGCTAGAAGGAAAAGTGTATTCTGGATTTGTTGACACAAGCAACAAAGTTTACGCGAAAGTTATTGAAAAAGGCGAGGTTATGGTATTTCCTAGAGGAGTTTTGCATTTTCAAAAGAACGTTGGTGATTCTCGTGCTACTATTATCGGGAGCTTTGATAGCCAGAACCCTGGCTCGGTTAAGCTTCCTACGGCATTGTTTGGGTCCGGTATCGATGATGAGTTGCTGGAAAAGGCTTTTGGATTGAAAGGTAAAGATATTGATAAATTGAAGAAGAGATTTCGTGTATTAGGGGAAGAATAGGTATGAGTTTGAGATATATGTGTTACTATATATTATTCTTTTACATTTTTTTCTTCATAGATTGAATAACATCCAAGGAAGATATATTGATGCGTTTTTTACTAGTGATTTTTTTGTTTAATTGTTGTATTAAGTTTTGTTTCGAGAAATATATACGAATATATGTAAGAGTTTATGTTTTAGGATAGAGTAAATTGCATTTTTGGTCCCTGTGGTTTGGCCAAATTGCAGGTTTGGTCTTTATTTTTTTAAAATTGCAGTAAAGGTCCCTATTTTGAATATATGGTTGCATGTTTGGTCCTTGACTAAAAGTTAAATGACTAAAATACCCTCCTATTTTAGTCATTTAACTTTTGGTCAGGGGCCAAACATGCAACCAAAATTTCAAAATAAAAACATTCACTGCAATTTCGAAAAAATAAGGACCAAACCTGCAATTTGACCTAACCGTAAAGACAAAAAATGCAATGTACTCTTTAGGATATCACGATCTAGTAATCATCTTTGTATGTCGAGAGTCAATAACGACGTCGATAATGAGTTTACTTTGGATTAGAAGACATACACATACCAAAAGCTTTTAGCATCGATCTTAACCACTTTTCTTTTATATTTATAAATAAGAAAGTCACTTTCATCTAAGGATGACTAAAAAAACTGAACCCGATAGGGAAACCCGAGCCTCAAATTTTTTGGAATAAAGCGGGGCATGCTTATTAGGTTAAGCGAGAGTTTTAGAGCCTTAACACGGATTTTTATCAGGTTTGAGGTGGGGACGGTGAACAACATCCCCGCCCTGCTTCAAAAATACATATACATTTACATATATCTTTGTACATAAAATATTGTGTTAAACTCACCCAACTAAGAATCGTACACTCGGGAAAAGACCCATGGCCCAAACAAGACCACGGGATCAACACAGTCCGCCTGGGAAGAACGCCAAGCATTGGCAAGGACGAACACGTCCAGGCAGCTATTGGCTGGGATCTTCTCCCAGTCGATATCCCAAAAGACTGTTGGTCCATGTTAATCGTGTAATATCTGCTATATTCAACACGAGACCCATTTGACTAACTAATAACATCATTTGTACTTTTCAACGTTTATAAATCTTATTAGAAACGAATAAAAGATTTACAAGTGCACCCGGTTGTTTGCGAACCAACAACCGGGATATTGAATGACAAATAAAACTCTCATTGTTCATAGCTTTGCTTATGAACCAATGAGAAGGGGACCCTGTCAATATAATACTTTGTATTATTTTGTGTCTAGACTTTCTAACCATCTCCTACTACAAGCACACATATATAAGTGGGAAATAAAAGCTTCTCTTGAAAGCTTTCTCTAAAGTACAAAAATAAATAGTTACTTTAACTATTTGCTTTTTAGCTACTCTTGTTTTACTTTAAGCAACCTTTAATAAAGTACAAGCCTCCACTTTTGTACCTTTTGTCTGATCTTGCTTTTTCTAAAGAAAGTTCCTGCTAATATGTTCAGGTCTTCATTCAGAGATGGTCTTGGGGAGTCAATGAGTCATTTTCCAATACTCATTGACTCCATCATCCTGATCTTGGTTCTTTTCTTCACTCGCTGGTCTTCATTCAGAGATGGTCTTCGGGAGTCAATGAGTCATTTTCTAATACTCACTGACTCCATCATCCTGATCTTGGTTCTTTTCTTCACTCGCTGAGATCTGCCTGAGTTTGTGATGAGTTTTCTTCTAGACTCTAAAGAACATCTTGAGGATGACTCGCTGAACTTATTTAAGTTCAGCGACTTGTTTTCTACTTAGGATATATTTCATACAAATGTACAAGGGACAATTAGGCACTGAATTAGCCCAACAATCTCCCTCTATTTGGATAGAAATATAGCCTAAGTCATTTAGCAGTAAGTGAGCAAAACTTCTTCTTATATACTAAGTTACAACAAAGAGACATATAGAATAAGACTTTTTGATCATTTGTTGTTGATGTTGCTGAACATTGTTCATCTTCTTTAGTTCAAGGCTTCTTGTCCACGACTTTCTTTAGTCTTTGATGAAGAACTTTGAAGATGGATACCTGATACACTTAGTCTATTTTATGTTCAAATCCTTGGGCATTAATTGAGCCCAACTATCTCCCCCTATTTGGATATACAAATAGCATAAGTAAATTTTATAAATGAGCATAATGCTTCTTTTTACAATCTGAGTTACAACAAAGAATACAATAATACAAAGTTAAATACATATGATTCTTCGTTGGTTAAGTTGCAAGTAATAAAAGACTTTAAACATTTAAGATCAGTTAACCTTTTAACCTTTTGTAATCATGTTGATATCGGTTCAGGTACAGAGGTTAGAGTCTTCATAAATTCAGCAACTGGGTTCAATGAAATGGTCGGTTCAGCTCTTAAAGTAAGTCCATGAAAAAATTCAGGGATTCGATGACCTTGAGGTATGCTGACTGAGGGGTTTGCTGACCAAGGTTCAGGGGTTCGCTCACCTTGGGGTGTGCTGACTTTGGTTTAGCGGGCTGGTTCAGATGAATCATCTTCAGCGGGCTGGTTCAGATTTAGGTGTGTGTCAGTGGGTGTCTTCAACGGGTTTTACAAGGTCCAAGTTGTGGTTATCAATCAATTCGTTGGTCCTGATTTCATTCTATTCATTCACTGAAAAGTGGTTTAGCTGAGAAAAGAATCCGCTGATAAATATCAGCTCAGCTATACCATTTTTAACACCAGCTAAACAAGTTTCGACATACCCTTTGAACTTATTAATCAACCACTGAAACATTGATACTAATATAACCCATTGATTTTTAATGAGCCCCCCGCACTGCTGAATAAACAACCCAAATAACCAGCTCCATCATTTTGCCTAAGTTCAGCGGGCTGGTTCACGTTTGGTTAAGCGGGTCTGAAAGGGTTCAGCGACCTTGGTCAGGTTTAGCTGATGACCCGGTTCAGCTATTCGTTCAACGAAAGACATGGCTCAGAGAATGATTCTATTCAGGGGTTGGAATTTAACTTCAGGCAGCTCAGCTAAACAGATTCTGTCATACTCAGCGAGTGAGAAGTTTAGCGGACTGAGTTCAGGTTCAGGTCAGCGACACTAAGGATGCACCCGCTGATATTGTATCAGCTCCCCCATGGAAACTTCAATATCAGCTGGAAAGTTTCGTAAATAAGCCCGTGTCTTTGAAAAATTCCATTCATTTAACCCTTATCAGGCTCAGCCCGAAACAATAATTATGGCATTCATTGTTTTTAGAGACTTTCTTAAGCTCAGCCCCATTCAAATCAGCATGACATTTGCTCCCTATACAGCTAATCCCATTAGTTACTTTACCGATTTTCATAATAATGAACAGACTAAACATGTAGCACAATCCCATAAACATTTTCATTCATTGAAACTAATCTTCCAGTGTTAACACTAGCTAAACGCTGACTTTTCTAGTCAGATAAACCCACTGAAGTCAGTAAACCCATGTAAGGCTAAGCCCAAGGCTGTGATCCTTATCCACTGATAAGGACATCCACTGATAATGGCATCAGCTGATGATGGCATCTGCTGAGAATGGTATCCGTTGATAATGGCATCCGCTGAAAGATGCATCCCCTGATATTTTAATCAGCTCATCCGCATACCCCGAACAAACTTAGCTGACCCGTATTATCATTTATTGATATTTTATCAGCGACCCATACTCACACTGATAATACATCGGTACCATTGCCAGCCTCAATTCCTTTGTTATTAGGCTAAGCCCGAAAACAAAACAACACATCCCCTTTACTTAACACTCTTTTCTAACCTGAAGCCCACCACAGGTCTTCGACTCTAATTTGCAAATCTGAACAAATAGCTTATCATCTCTAAGCCCTACGAAAATCAATTAAAGACTGAACAAATACATTTATACACAATAACAAACAACCTATTATAATCAGCACCATTCCTATATAAATCACCATTCGTCTTCAAAAAAAACTTCATATAAGAACAAACATATCCTGATGAACAACCACTCCACTGCAGTCGGGTAGGTTTTTTTGTTTTGTTTTTTTTGAGTTTAATAAAAGTGACAAGGTATCGTTTTTGTAAGGATGATAATGAATCTAGGTTATGATTTTTGTTGAATGAATCGTGGGTTAACATGATTTTGAGTTTCGATATGTTTTGATGGCGAAGGTTTTGTTTGTTATGGATCTGTAACTAAGGTTTCGTGTGAGTTAACATGATTTTGATTGTAAGTGGTGATGTTTTAAGTTTGTGGTTTTGAGGTTGATGGTATGAATCTGTGATTTGTGGTGTATGTGATGTTGTTGATTTTTTATTATGTGTGGCGTGGGGTATGGATCTGGGTTAAATATGGGTTTTGATTTTTTTTTGTTATAAGTTTTGTTTTCGTTTTTGTTGAAGATGATAAGGTTTTGTGTTGTGTTATGGTTTAGACCGGAATTTTTGTTGTTGTGTGGGTGGGGTGTGTCGTGTTTAATTGTGAGTGGGTGTCGTTTGTTTTGGATCAGATTTGTGTGGTGGGTAGTGTGTTGGATAAGTTTACCAATTGTTATTAGCAGTCATTTATGAACGGATTTAGGTTATGAGATTAACCCATCCAGTCTGATACCACTTGTTGGTCTATGTTAATCGTGTAATATCTGCTATATTCAACAAGAGACCCATTTGACTAACTAATAACATCATTTGTACTTTTCAACGTTTATAAATCTTATCAGAAATGAATCAAAGATTTACAAGTGCGCCTGGTTGTTTGCGAACCAACAACCGGGATATTGAATGACAAATAAAACTCTCATTGTTCATAGCTTTGCTTATGAACCAATGAGAGGAGGACCCTATCACTATAATACTTTGTATTTTTTTGTGTGTCTAGACTCTCTAACCATCTCCTACTACAAGCCCACATATATATAGTGGGAAATACAAAGCTTCTCTTAGAAGCTTTCACTAAAGTACAAAAGTAAATAGTTACTTTAAATATTTGCTTTTTAGCTACTCTTGTACTCTTGTCTTTCTTTAAGCAACCTTTAATAAAGTACAAACCTCTACTCTTGTACCTTTTGTCTAATCTTGCTTTTTGCTAAAGAAAGTTCCCGCCAATAAGTTCAGCTCTTCATTCAGAGATGGTCTTCGGGAGTCAGTAAGTCATTTGTCAATACTCACTGACTCCATCATCCTGATCTTGGTTCTTTTCTTCACTCGTTGAGATCCGCCTCGGTTTGTGATGAGTCTTTCTTCTAGACTCTGAAGAACATCTTGAGGATGACTCGCTGAACTTATTTAAGTTCAACGACTTATTTTCTACTTAGGATATGTTTCATACAAATCATGTACAAGGGACAATTAGGCACTGAATTGGCCCAAAAAAGACAGTACATGTCACTACCTCATTCGACAAAGAGGTAGTATTGCTAATTGTGCGCGGAGCACATGCAAAGGTTCATGCACATGATCATGGACATAACAGAACCAAAAGGGCACCCCAAATGTCCCTCATTGCCTCCTCCTTTGGAGGTCCATCACGTGGACCATCCTGCAACCCTTAGATTATATCCAAGGAGATACATGCAACCCTAGGTGCGTACCTATAAATACAAGGTCATTTCTCTCATAATGACCAAGTAGGAATGGTCTCTCAAACTATTCTCTCCTAAACTCATTCTCTCTACGAGAACCCTCACTATGCTAGCACATCATCCGCCCTCTGGCCTCTCCCTGAGGACAGACTAACACATCGTAAGTATTACCCTTACTTTTGACTTTGGTCATACCTCAGGATCGTCCTTGCCAAACGTGAAAAACTAAACGACTAACTATCCTCAACTCCCTTTTGGAACGTACCACACGTAAACACTTTCTAAAAATATAATTCTCTAATTTACTTTAGCTTTTATCATTAAATTATTGCAAATTAAGACTATCTATAAAGCTAATAAGATTTGTATTATATAGCTGTGTTTAGCATATAGAACTTATAAGAGATTTAAGAAAAATCTATTCTATAATGTTTTAGGTTATGTTTTGCGCAAGTAACTGTTGTTGCTGTAACTGAAGATGTAGATGGACATGGACATGGAGCGGGAGCTAGAAAAAGTAGATTATTTTAATAAGCTACATAAAATAGCATTTGATTTTAACAGATTATGAAAGATTATTTTTTTAATATCTTTAAAAAGTTATGTTTGCCAAATAAAACTTATACTTTAAGTGGCTTATTTTTTCAAAATATGATCATAATCTTCTTAAAAGCTAGTGTGCCAAACATGATGTAACATCCCATATACTCAGAGACCACAATATTGCCCGCGTTACCCCACAAACTCACAACTTTCCTTTTGTGGCCTCTTGTGAAGACTTCCTGGCAGGTCACCCAAACCAGTTCTACTTTCACAAGAGCACCCATAATTAGACAATTCCTAAGAACCCCACCTGAAATAGACCACAAAATGTGCTGTGTCATTGTAAGGAGAATGTTATCTTCTTAACTCATTAGCTCTTCAGGCCACAATCGATGTGTGATTTTCCTAGGGTGTCACAATCACCCTCTTGGGGACTCATCGTCCTCGATGAGGTTTGCCCCACCACCCCGAATAGCTCAGGAGTGACCCTGATACCAATTGTAACATCCTGCCTACTCAGACCACAATATTGTTCATCTTTGAGGGTAGGCTGACGCCTTTACTTTTGTGGCCCTCATGTAGAGAGGTGTACAAGACCATTTTTTTAAAACTGGTTCGAGTTTAAAAACCTAACCGGTTTTTAGTCAAAGGTCAAGAACCAGTTTTGACCAAAAACTGGTCGGTTCAGTTTGGATTTTGTGGGCTAAAAACTCAAACCGTTAGTAACCGGTTGGGGTCGGTTTGTAACCAGTTAGGGTTGGAAAAACTGGTTACAAACTAGTTCTTTGCGGTTTTTTTTCCAGTTCTGTCCAGCCATAGTTCGGTTTTAGGTTTTTATTTTTTTACGTTCGCGTTTTATACAAAATAAACCCACTGAACTTCAACTTTTATTCAATAAACTCATTATACATCAAACATAAAGTACTTGAAAATCAAAGCTTATACATTTGAGGGATTTCTTCATCAAAAAGTTTAATTGAGAGCTTCTTCGAGAGTGAGATCTTCTTCTTCGGCTTCGGAGGACCTAGCCTTGCTAACAGCTTCATCTAGAGCGATTTCTTTATCGGAAAGTGAGATTGCAAAACCCGTTTCCACCTCGACATCGTGTAATTGTTCTTCAATGTCTAGTCTATCGTCAAGACTTGAAATATGTTGTATACGTTCAGCTGCGTCTAAGTGATCTTTCAAGCAAATACACATCTCCAAAGATGCCGATGCGATTCTTGTTCTTCGTATCGATAATACCCTGCCACTAATAGAAAAGGCGGATTCTGAAGCTATCGTAGAAGATTGTACGCTTAGTAAATCTCGGGCCATGGTGGCTAGAACGGGAAATTAAGATTCCATTCCTTTTCACCAAGCCAAAATATCAAATTTTGTGAATTCTTCGGGTCCCATAGTGTTTATCCAATCGGTTCCAATATATCTCTCAAATTCGTTAGTCGATGATTGGTCACTCCTAGCCCGTTTAGTGATTACTTGTCTTAAACTATAAAATAAGTCAAGCATCAGATCCATGGTAGTATTTGTAGAAAACGACGAAGAAGCCGAACTCGTTGAAACATTTGTTGAACCATATTTATTAGAATAAACATCAAATAAATCTTTAAAAACATTTGTTAAAATAATTTTT
This sequence comes from Tanacetum coccineum, assembly GCA_026074375.1. Classification (NCBI taxonomy): domain Eukaryota; kingdom Viridiplantae; phylum Streptophyta; class Magnoliopsida; order Asterales; family Asteraceae; genus Tanacetum; species Tanacetum coccineum. The sequence continues at coordinate 14,021 of BQNB010088001.1, read as the reverse complement.
GCATCTTTTGCAAAGAAAATATTTTCATTATGCAACTCCAAATCAATAGAAAACTTTTAGATGAGTAGTTCCACTCGGTAATGTTAAAGCATGGGTTCAATGCGGCGACACAAGTAATTACCGGTGGAATTTCTTTGAAATGTTGTCTAAGTTTTTCTTTCATGGGTTCAACCATATTTGCATATAGTTGACCATTTAATGCGTATTCGCCTAATTTTGAACACATATAAATTTGGCTGAGTACCAAATGACTAGTGGGATAATAAACACTCGATAATAAAGTTGTTGCGTTTTAAAAAAACCTCGAGTAATTAGGTTATTTTTTGAATAGTAAACCAATTTTGGGCCGGAAATGGTGCACACACACGCGATTTGGCAATTTCTTCATGAAAAACTTGTAAAGTATTTTTTTGACGTAAACCACATAAAAACATTTGATAAATCGAATTTCATCTTGTAGGAACGTCCTAATTAGGGGTTAAAAAATAGAATCCGTATCATTACAAAATCTCATATAATGTTTATATCTAGCTTTACCCGAACAAAATATATCTTGAAGAATTTTTTTAAAAGCGGTTTTTATCATACTTGTTTCGAGTACTATGATAACCGGTAATTTGCCCAGGGTTAAGTATTAAAAGATATTATAATTTTTGTATTTTAAAGTCTTTCAATCTTGTCAGTTTTCCTAATGAAAGCTGAAAAGTTGACTTTTGTTGGCTATTCTTGCGTAAAACGGTTTCGGTTTAACCGGGAGTTTGATGGAGTTTTGAGTTTGTAAATGAATCGCTTTTGATTTGTTTTTTTTGTTTTTGAGTGGTTTTGAATTTTTCAGTGCTTTCCGAGAAGTTTTCCCGCGTTTAGCAAAAAATGCCACGCATCGCGTACCGGCACGACAGTTTATTCGAGAATGAAGATTAAATAAATTTGGGAATGTTTTAATGGGTTTATTTATTTAATAAATTCATAATAATAAAATAACGTTGGTTTAAAACGTAAATCGTGGGTGTGAGATTTAAAGTTATCAGAAAATGGTTGTTTTCGCGAAATGCGGTAAAAGACTGTAACGGTCGTAAAAAAGGTAAAATTTTGATTGAATATAAGTTGTCAAACCTTATTTTGTGGTTTGAAGTGTTTTTAAATGGATGAGCAAGGTTCGGTTGAGTTTTGTCAAAAATTCATGTTTTCGGTTCGGAGTCGGCCGACAACGGCTCAAAATGGATTTTTGTAGCAATTTAATGTGATAAGTGTCGTGTGAATAACCTAGATTTATGGAAAAATGTTTTTTAACGCAATGGAAATATTTACAAATCCCGGGTAACATTTTAAATTGACGAGAATTAAGTTTTAAGGGAACCCGACACCGAGACGAAGCACACGAGGCCTCCTAGGATGCTTGGACGCCGAGTTTGGGTGAGAGGGGATAGGAGGGCTAAAAACTTGCTAAGGTGTTCCCTTAGTACACAAATATTCCACCACCATAACAAAATTTTCATTCTTGCATCTCATTTGAAAATCAAAACACAAAAATCTCTTTCTTTCTCTCTAGAACCGGACGAACCACAAGGAAGAAAGAAACAAAGATTTTGAAGATTTTCTCAAGAACACGGGTTAAGAATAGATAGTGGGTTGATAGTTAGCAGACGCGGGTTATATAAAAGGTGTACGAGTTCGTTCTTTTCGCGTCAAAACTAAACCAAGGTCATCCAAACTTGTAAGTTTTCTAAACTTTATTTAAAGTTGTACTTTTATGGCTATTATGGTGTTAAAACACTAGTTGTACAAGTTAATCGTCGTAACAATCGAATCTTGGAAACGAAAATGTAAATAAAAGGGGTGTTTGCGTGTCGGCTTATAAAGGAAGAAGGGAAATGATTTTTATGTTTGAATAAAATGGTTGTTGTGGTAATTTTACATTTTATAAAAGTGCTTAATAAGGGCTTATTTTGAAGCTTCGCTTATTTAATAAGCTAGGTTATAACTTATTTGGGTTTGTTTGGTTTCGGTTTGGGCTTGTCCCAACTAAAGGGTCTGTTTGGTTGCTTCGGTCCGACACCAAGGTGGGCTCGACCCACTTGGTTTTGGTTATTGGATTTGGTTTTGGTCTTTGCTTATTGGACTTGGCTTATTTTGAGCTTTTATTTTCGGCTTATATTATAAGCTTATGACTTAATTGGTTTTCGGCTTATATAAAAAGCTTATGGCTTATTTGGTTTTTGGCTTATATAAAAAGCTTATGGCTTATTGGCTTTTCGGCATATATATAATATTATGAGCTTATAGCTTATTGTTACAGCTTAATGAGCCACGGATATATGTGATTTCGACTTATATTTGATTCGGCTTAATGGGCTTAAGATCCATTGGGTTTTGGTTTATATTTTGGACTTATGTAAAAAGGTATGGACTAAGTTTTGCTATCGGGCTAATTACTTAAAGACCTTAATAGGACATAAGGCCCAACTAATTCATTTACTAATTCATTTACTTAAAGACAATAATAAAGAGTTATTTTACTTGAAAATTTAATGCAAGACAAAATATATATTTTCCTCGAAACATTTTCTTAAATATTTAATATTTATAATCGTTGTGTCGTTTTGATTTGAAGAAATAAAGGATGATTCTTATGAAAGATTAAGTGTCGAGGTAAAAACTATTGGACATGGACATATTAAAATAACGAGACGTTGTAATTACCCCGTTAGCCCGATGATAAGACGAAAATAATAAAATATTATTATGTTATTTTGATATTAAGTACTTATGTATATATTTAATCATAGAAAAATATATATATCTTATCTATTTCGAAAGTGTTGAACTGTTTATTTTCGACTCTTGAGTTCTTACTCATTTTTTTGGTCAGATTTTAGCGGGGTATTTGGTCGACTGTTTCATTTTAACGATTGAAGGTGTCTTGAGTGAATTGTATTTATGTCACACTTAGCCCAAATGTTGAGTCATTTTGCGTAATTACCACACAACCATAATAATAGATAACAGTTTTGTTATGAGATAACAATTTTGTTATGAGATAACGGTTTTGTTATGAGATAACGGTTTTGTTATGAGATAACGGTTTTGGTAATGGGATGAAAGTTTTGAAATGAGATTATGGAATGAAAATGAGGATTTTGTGTGAGTAAAGACGAACACTTGTACAATAAGATAACTTTGTACAAGTATTAATGAGGTGAATTAATGTTAGGTCGTTGCCGGGTACTGCTGTGCGCTTGCATAGAGATTGTTTGTGCTTTGAGATTGAGATTGTGCTGTTTGCATTTTGCTATTTGAGGTGAGTTCTCGTAGCCCCATTTTTACTGTTTTTCCGTTGGGGAAAAATGATACTCAAATGTGTTTTGAAATGTTTTGAATTGAACTGTGCTTGTTATTTTGTCGGAAAATGTTGAGTTCGTGAAAAGTGCTTGGGATTAAGGTTTAAAACCTTGGAAAACGTCGAATTTTCAAAAGAAGTTTATACTTAGAAACTTTACTTAAAAGGGTAAATTTTCAAGAGTTTAATACTAAAATATTATTTTATTTCAACATGACTACAAGACGAAAGATATATTTTCCTCGAAACATTTGCGTGGACATCACGCTATAAAAAATGTTCGGAACCGCCCGGGTCCCACCATCCCGGCGATAGCTTAATCACCCCTAACCAGTGATCCTCATACTAAGCCAATAGATCTATTTTCATAACATTCGCGGCTTCACGACGCCTCCAAGTGATTTAACAGTTCATGACTCTGTGAACGTAGACTTGTAGTTTACCCAATATCCGTGCAGTGATTAAAATATGTGTTCCCCCTCATGGTTTTCCCTCCAAGAACACCCGGGCATAATGTTTTGCCCAGTAGGCGCCAATCAAATCATAATCCGACAATTATTTCAAAAGTAAAGTATGCATTTGTGACCAAAAATGAAGTCAAATAATGTATCCCATAACGAGCTATGCAAATAAGTATGTAGACCAATTTGTAACAAATCATGTAAATATGAATTTGTAAATATTCATGTAAATAGTGAGCCTTGTAAATTCTTCATATAAAAAATGATCATGAAAATAAATCATGTAAACACGAATGTAATCGACCATTGTAATTGAATTTTCAAACAAAAATAGCAACAAGCAAGATCATCACCCCAAAAGTTATAAAGCCGATGAAAACAATTAATAACAAGGGCAATAAACTCACAAAATCCCTTAAAACAATCACATGTAATAAGATAATCACCGAGTAAAGTAAAAGAATTTGTAGACAAGCATGAAAATCACCCCTCGCTGGGTTATAAAACACATTCAAAAGATTGAAAAGCGAGGCTAATGAACATCACATTGATTAATAGACCACACGAGCAATTAATCCCAACAAAATCACAAAAAACGAATCTGCAACGATGCATCGACCACAATTACCTAAATTTGTCGTTCGATTATAACACGTTAATAAATACGACCAACAAAACTGATGCTCAGCATCGTAACGATGAAAATTATACATATTTTAATATGTATACATACAATAAATAAACATGTGAAGAAAAATCCACTTTGCGCGTAATCTTCAATTAAAAAAAACCTTAACCCTATTATATTAATAATATATACTATTTTCCCGTCCAATCATAACTTATCTCTAATATTTAAAAGAAAGATACTATTTTTAGATCTTCTTTTTTAGAACCGAATAAATATCTTAAAACTATTAATGAAATAATATATTAATAACCGACCTTTAGTTATGTGACCCGCAATGGTCTTAATTTATAAAAGCTGCCAATCCTTTTCTTCACCGTAAAACGTCAATACGAAACAACTTCGTGTTTCGCCGTAAGGCTGAAACGACTAGAAAAGTGCTCAAAATCGTTTAAATTAAAAATACTGCCATATTAATAGAATATTAAAAATAAACTATATATTTCTACTAAAGTATATATTTCGATTACACTCCAGTTTCTTCGTTATTTGGATTTAAAAGTCCCGTTTTATATCAAAACGTCCGTAAGAATATAATTTGTTATCTTTTGTAAACCAAAGTCTAACTTATCAAAATCTCGAATCCCGAATCCCATGTTCCGTTTTCTGCTATTAATTATTCGTTCCAAAACGCGCCATAGTTCGTTTTTAGTTCAACTAGTCGTAAAATTTATCTAATAACCTTATTAACATTAATATCAGTCCCGTTTTAATATTTATGACATATTATACTAGACCGCGCAAGTTTTAATAGATTTCATCACATTATAATTAAATCGATAAATAAATGAAACAATCGAATACTTTTAAATTAAACGCACCCTTTTTCGGTGTCAACACAATCAAACGCACCCGTTTCGGTGTCACAATAACAAACGCACCCATTTTCGTTGCAAACCAAACCCGACCAAACAACCCGACGCCCCGGCTGTCCCCGGCTGTCTCACAGCCTAACCCGACACCCCGTCATCGGTTGTTAACCCACAACCCGACCGCACCCTTTGCGGCTGACCCGAAACCCAAACCAACCCAAACATCCCCCGGCTGTTAATGACAGCCGAACCAACAAACACACCCTCGGCTAATTACTACAACCAAACACACCCCTTTTATATTTTTATAAAACCATACAAACACTCTAGCTGTAATTAACAAACGCGAACGCACCCTTGGAGCAAAGTGTTAAACCAAACGCAGCCCTTGCTGCCATAAACACAACGCGACCCGGTGTGGTGGTTACCAAACAAACCCGACGCACGAGAGCCCACATGGCGTTCGTTTATCAAAACATAACAGCACCCTTGGCCGGAGAACCTGCCAAAACCAAAACGGACCCTATTCTTGTATACCAAACAACGAACACCCCTTCTTGTGTTAACACCCAAACCGGACGCACCCTCTTTCGGGTGGAATGGCTGTCCCACAACAAACGCACCCTTTTCGGGTGGTTTTACAACCAAACGCACCCTGGTGGGTTAGACCAAACGCACCCTATGCGTTGCATAACCCAGAAACAAACGCCCATCGTGGTGTTATAAACCTCAAACGCACCCTTCTGTATATAACCACACGCACCCTTTTGTTCCTATACTAAGCCGCACGCACCCTTTTTGGTTTGAGACAGACCCGACCCCGTACGCTCCTGCGGCTATGACAGAACCCAACTGCACCCTCCTTTGGTGCTTATAACAAAAACCCACACCGCAACCCTTGTTGCTAAGCCTCCGAAAACAACACCCTTGTGTTGTTTAACCACAAAACGGACGCACCCTTTTTTGTTATTATACCACCGAACGCACCCTTGTTGCGACTGCGAACCAAAAACAAACGCACCCTCATTGGTGTTTACCACCAACAGCCGCACCCTTGGTGGTGTGTGGCTGTGATGGTGAGGTGACGATGGTGGTGTGGGTGGCGCGTGAAGGAGAGTGGTGTAGGGGATCGAGTAGATCGGGTGAGTGGGAGCCTATTTTGGTGTTGGCCTTGAAAATTCCGCCGAAAAAGTTTTCACTGGCAGCCGACGACGGCGGCGCGGTGGTCGAGGGTGGCCCAGGAAAAAGAGTGGAGGGGAGAAAGTGTTTGTATCATGTGTGTGTATATAAGAGATGAAATGAAATGAAGAAAATATATATAAATTATATATATATATATATATAAATATATAAAAGTTATAAAACATATGTGGCAAGTCCCAATAAGTTCGGGGTTTACTTTGTAAATATTTCCAAGGGGCCAAAAGTGTAACATTTGAGTAACTTTTATAAATATTGGTTCGGGACTCATTTGGACCACGTAATGGATGATTCAACGCACGAAAACTTGTGCCATTAGTTTTTCTAAATCATTTTTTCTGATAAAAATGAAGTATTCACTCGACTATTATTCGTAAAACGTTTTAATAATAATTATTTAAAGATTATTATTTATTTTGTTTTAATTCCTTAACTGTCGTAAAAATGATATTTTTACTCGAATATTTGTGTCGTTCAACAAACGTGACTGAATAAAATGTTAAACCACGGGAAAGAACAAATGCTGGAAATTAAAAATGTGCGGGCACTTGAAAAAACGTGCGGCACACTTTTCCATCAGAACAAAAAATCCGGGCATTTAATGAAGACAATATTTACACCTCAAGTGCGCCACACTTGGCCCTTGAAACAGCCTATATAAGACCCCTTTGCCTCTCATATATCACACAACTCTCAAACACAATCCTCCATCGTTTGGAACCCTTAGAAGGGGTGTTTTTGGTGATAAAGGTTTGAGAACCTTTGATCCAAACCACCTTGATAACACAAATCATCACCACCATTAGAATCAAAGTTCTTGAAGAAGTTGGAGAGTCTTGGTTGAAGTTCATCATTATTCTTAGGTTTTGATCCATCAAAGAAGCATAGTTGTAGTGTTATTTCGAATCTATAAACGATTGTGACAGAGTTGTTCATAGTTTCTGGATTTTGCTTTGAATATAATAAAGTGTTCTTGGGAAATTCTTATGAAATCACCATACTTTGATCTTGGAATTGGTATGAATCTTGTTACTCTTTTGAATATGATCTTTATTGAATTCATGATGAATATTATGAGTTTTGTTACTTTAATTATGGAGTAGTGTTCTTATGTTTGTTTTGGCATAATGTGATCTTGGATATGGAGCGTTTGGATATGTGTTTATTGAATTGGTAAAACATATTTTATACAAGAATATAGGCCGAAAGGGTTCTTTTATATATGTGTTTAATCATTAAACTTAATATATTGGTTATAATAACTTATAAAGGCCGAAAGGATTTGTTGTTATTAATCGATATAATCACTAGTTATATTTAAAGGCCGAAAGGTTTATAACTTGTGATAACTCTATTTTCTAAACTTATAAACACTATCCTAAACACTTCATTATCAAAGTGATCATTGCCTAAACGAACATACCTTAATCATTTGATTGAATCATCTTTTAATTGCTTTCTTTGTATTATTCGATATATGCTCGTCTTGGTTAATTTGATCCGTGACAATATTATTAACCTTAGCACCTTAATTACAAACTGTGAAAACTTCAATTCCTATGGAAATACCTGGACTTACCTAAAGCTATACTATACACGAACGGGTATACTTCCCAAGTGTTGTGTTTTTAGTAAAATCGGCATTTCTAGTATTATAAATTTAAAACTTGTAAAACACACATCAACATTCTTTCTTTCGACGAAAACATTCTTTCTCTTCTACGACACATTCTTTCTCTTCGACGAAAACATTCTTTCTCTACGAAGAAAACATTATTTCTCTTTGACGAAAACACTCTTTATCTTTTGATCACACCTCTTCCTTCTCACTCAACCACGCCTCTACAACCATAGAGATGGCTAATCTCTTTCCTCTACTATTTCCGCTACTACCTTTAAGATAACCTTATACCTCATCATGAGATTGTTTTATGAACATTCACAATACTCGAGAAGACCACCATCCATCTTGATATTATCAAGCTCGTCGCCTTCATCTTCGTTTGTTTTCTTCTTTATTATTATTATTATTTTCGCGTACGAAACATACCGAAGATACGTCACCATTTCCTTCGGGACAATGTCCAAAAGGAAACATCTCCATTCGAATAGGTTGCATCTGAAGATAACATCGTCGATATTTTTTATTTACCCCTCAACTGCGAATCGTTAAATTGTCTTTGTCTAGGTCTAGGAATGATGGAACACATTTCGTAAATATTTCTCTTCTTTTCTACTAGTCTCGATTCTAGTCTATTCTCTATTCCGTGTGTCGTGGCAACTTAACTACTTCATCCAAAGTACTTTAAGTATTTTTAATTAGAGAAATGCAAATTAAAATGTCACTCCTTTCACAAAATTCATCAAGTCCTAAACTCCTCTCCTGTTGGCAGTCCGGCGGCCCCCAGATCTATTCTGGCGGCCCCCAGATATATCTGGGACCGCCGACAGCAGGCTTGAGATATCTGTCATTTCTTTTCAAATCATTAAACGAACATCCCCTCTCTTCTTTGCTACAAGCTGACGTCTACTCAACACCTAAATCTATGCCCAACATCTATCTAAAGATCAATGGGTCATTCTCTTATCTTAATTTCCATAAGCACTGTTGCTTATGTTGTCAAGAGAATTTCATAATGTGAGGTATCCACCGAGTCATCTTCACAATAAAAGTCATCATGTAATTCTTCTTCACCAACATAATCATAAACTAATAGCGTTTATCACTTCTACAACCCATGAAAAGGAAACTACATTTCACAAAGCACAAACCTATGCCCAATATCTCTCTATAGATTAATGGGTCATCCTCATATCCTAAGACTCATAAGCATCATTGCTTATGTTTTTAAGAATCAAGTGAATTTCATAATAAAATGCGTCTCATTATCAAAACACTATTCCCTTATAACGATAGATTACAATCCTCACTTCACAAAAATCCCCTCACATAACAAACCTTGGTCCTCACATTGCATACATCTTGTCTCAAATTCCTAGACGGATTCTTTCACTCCTTAAAAGTTTATTCCTCTACTTCTAGTAGTCGTTTCACTTCTAATTAGTCTTTCTACTTCTAAAGTTTCTTCTCATCTTTTAAATGTTCCTTTTCATTTAATAAGTCTCTCATTCTAACGTTTCTTCTCACTTCTAAAGTTTCTTCTCTCTTCTAATAGGTCTTGTGATATTAGAATGCCTCCTATATCCTTGCACCTTAATTATTTCATTGGAAAAATAGTTTAGAACTTGCGAATTGACAAAATGTCACTCCTTCGCCAACAACATTCCTCTTTTAGAAAAATGAAGAACATAAAGAAGATATTCAATCTTTAAGTGTTATGATTCCACCACATTGTCTGAGTTCTCTGTATTATTTCTTTCCATCATAAAAGAACTACCTCTATTTCACATCCACCTTTGTTCCTTACATTGTCAACAACAAAAACACCATATAACCCTTTGAATGCCCAATTCATCCCACTTTTGTCTCGATGGATCATATGCACTTCAATGGTTAGTGCAAATTATATATCATTCTTTTCTAAAAACTCTCGTCAACAAGTTCATTCTTTAGTATCTCATCCTCTCCATTTTCGCTTATTGGCATCATTTTCATTCACCTCCAACGAGCAACATCGTCTCCATCCCTCGTTTATTTTTCCTTTTATTCTTTGAAAGTATATATTATATCTATATATATATCAATATATCATATAATATATATCTATATATTATATACTATATATAATTTATATAATATATATATCATATTATTATATTTGACTATTTTTCCAAGATAATTAGTGTCATTCGTCTACTTTTAAAAAGGGTCATTATCATAATATTTTTGTGTCAATCAATAAACGAATCCCATTATCGTTTGTTAAAAGTCAGTCTAATCTTTTTCCTTAAACATATGTCTTGAGTCTTTTAATTATATCATTTAGATTGTTGATTTTAAAACAATGATTGCATGTGTCTAGCTTCTAACTTTCTTTTGAAGTGTCATACTTTAGAATACTAACACCTAAAATGCATGTCTAGTTCCCCGTTAATATCTTGCTATATATATATGTGCACTTGTCTACTAACTTTGTTTTGTAGCACACATCCATATCTTGATTCCTTGGTGCCCCAAACAAGGGGGAGCATACACCGAGGGGGAGCACTTGTAAGCGTTCTACTTATTTAAATTGCATCAAACTTCTTGAGCATCGATGGTAATTTATTTGATTCATGGATCCTCTAGAGTCAATATACAAGGAATGCAATTATCATGGGGATGCAATGAGCAAGGGGAGCTCAAAGATATGTAGGTAAATAGAAAGGAGTCGGTTAAACCGTGATGATAGAAGACTTCACCAGGATGATGCAACTCACCTTTATAGGAAGATAGGATCAAGGATTGTCAGATACAATGAAGGGTTCATTCGTACACCAATATACTTGGATCACCTACCTTTTCCTCATTCCTTTAACCTATATACTCGAAGTACCTACCCTCTTGTCTTGCCTACTTCTCACCTCTCATGACCTTTTCTAAACTATCCAAGAAACACACAATCACCTTCACCTTTATTTTTTATATCCTCTCCTTAAACCTATATACTTGGAGCACCTATCTTCTTCTCATTCCTCCAACGTATATGTAGTCTAGTTTAGTTCATTTGTTATGTAGTCTTCTATCCTTCCCTCCTTTCCTCAAGTGCAAGAGAAGAACTTTCGTCATCGCCAAGATACGAAGTTATGTAGTCTAG
>BQNB010088000.1:16596-27772 GCA_026074375.1 Tanacetum coccineum | reverse complement strand
ATGATTGACGTCATTTTATGAAATTACAATAAACCAAATTGTTGCTCTTCCAGCCTTGGGCGTGTTTGGACATGTGCTTTCAAAATTAACGCAACTCTGTATTAAAATTGCTGATAGTTGATAATATGTAGTTGTTCATTTTGAAAATCAATATTGTTAAAGTTAACGAGTTGGAATTTAACCTGCGCGTTGCGGCGGGGCAACACGGTTTATGAAATTTTTTATTCGTGGATGGAACATATCAATACTGGTCTCATTTTATTCGTGGTCCAGAAGCATTTCTGTCCGTATATTTTTTATTTAAAAAATTTATGTAAAAAAGTTGCGAATAAAAGAAACTTGAGGGGCCTTTTTTTTTTAATTTATGTAAAAAAGTCGTAAACAGTTAAAAGTTAAGGGTCCGTTTTGTAAATTTTTTTCTTTTTTTTACTTTGGGCCAGATTTTGGGCCGGTACTGTAGCACTGTAGCAAGCACCGTAGCAGCTACAGTGCCACCGACCATTTGTGAATCGTATATAAAAGTAATAATATGTTATGATCAACAAAACTTGTGAATCAAATAGGACCATGGTTTAAAGTTTGAAGTCATGACACTAAATAAGTTGTTCCCAGAATGTTACAAAATTTGGTCATTCCTTCGGTCCGGCTTTGTTAGCTGTATAATTAATCAAGATTAATTATACAGCTTGTTTGGGTTTATCCTTTGGTTAATAAATCTGATGTTATGTCCAAATTCGTGTTAGTTCGTAATTATGTTCGCACTCAATTAAAGTGTGAAATCAAGTCATTCCAATGTGATCATGGTGGTGAATTCGACAACCGTCGCGTACACACCCTTTTTGCCGAAAATGGAATTCAGTTCCGCTTTTTGTGTCCCCAAACCTCTCAACAGAATGGGAAGTCTGAACGAATGGTTCGTACAATTAATAACCTCATTCGCACCCTCCTTTTCCAAGCAAACCTTTCATCAACTTTTTGGGTCGAAGCTCTTAATATGGCCACACAATTACCGCGGCCCCTTGCCTTCAACTGCTATTGCTAATGACATTCCCTACACCCGTTTATATGGCAAAGATCCCAACTACACCCTTTTACGCATTTTTGGGTGTTTATGTTACCCACATCTTTATCTATCTCACAAACTTGAACCACGTGCAACACCCTTTATTTTTTGGGATTTGCCTCTTCTCATAGAGGGTATCGTTGCCTTGACCTACACACCAACAAAATAATTATTTCACGTCATGTCACTTTTGATAAAATCGTGTTTCCCTATGGCTCCACCATACCCAAATCCACTTCCACTTATACCTTTTTAGAAGATACCTTTGATTTACACCATACTCTAACAAATCCTACCCTTACCACACCAACTATTGGACAAACTGATCCCTTACCACACCAACAACATCCAACCGAACCCGCAGCCCAACAGTCCCCTACTGCGGCCCCACCAACACCTACCTCCCCATCTTCGGCCCAAATCCATTCACCAGTCCAACAGCCATCCCCCATGGCCCAACATACACCAATTCAACTTCAATTCTCACCTACGGTTGTTTCACACCAAACCACAACAGTTTCGGATCAACATGCACCCGCTATTATCCAAAATCCCCCGGTTAACCCAAACCCTGACTCTGTTCACCTCATGGTTACGCGTTTTCGTGTCGGGACTAACCGTCCCACTGAGCGTCTTAATTTACATGTGTCTTCGGTCTCTCCTTTACCAAAATCTTATCGTGATGCGTTTAATGATCCAAACTGGCAAAATGCTATGCGTGATGAATATACTGCGCTTATTAAAAAAAAAAAATCTTTTTTACCTAGACCACCGGATACCAATGTGCGTTGTATGTGGCTTTTTGGCCACAAGTATTTGGCTGATGGCACGCTCAGTCGCTACAAGGCTCGTCTTGTGGAAAATGGTAGTACACAGTTGGAAGGAGTTGATGTAGACGAGACATTTAGTCCGGTTGTTTAACCGGGTACTATTCGGACTGTTATGAGTTTAGCTGCTTTTCGACATTGGTCGATTCATTAGCTTGATGTCAAGAATGCTTTTCTTTATGGGGATCTTTCTAAGACTGTCTATATGCATCAGCCTCCGGGCTTTCAGGACTCTGCTCATCCTGATTATGTCTGTTTGTTACAACGGTCTCTTTATGGGCTCAATCATGCCCCCCGGGCTTGGTTTCAGCGCTTTGCATCTTATATTACTCGGGCTGGTTTTTCTCATAGTCGCTGTTACTCATCTCTATTTATCTATAGACAGGGGATTGATACCGCTTATTTGTTATTATATGTGGATGATATTGTTCTCACAGCTTCTTCTGAGGGTTTATTGCAGCGGATTATTGGCTCCTTGCATCAGGAATTTGCTATGACAGATTTGGGTCCTCTTAATTATTTTCTGAGAATTTCTGTCACGCGTGATTCCTCAGGTTTATTTTTATCTCAGAAGAAGTATGCTATTGAGATTTTGGAGAAAGCACATATGGTTTATTGTAATCCTAGTCGGACTCCTATTGATACTAAGTCTAAACTGGGTGATGATGGTGATCCGGTATCTGATCCGACTTTGTATCGAAGTCTTGCAGGTTCTCTCCAGTATCTCACTTTTACTAGACCGAATATTTCTTATGTAGTTCAGCAGGTTTGTCTTCATATGCATGATCCCCGGGAGCCTCATCTCTCTGCTCTTAAGAGGATTTTGCGGTATGTTCAGGGTACTCTGAATTATGGTCTGCAGTTATTTTCTTCATCTACCACAGATTTGGTTGCTTATTCTGACGCGGATTGGGTTGGTTGTCCCACCACTCGGAGATCGACTTCAGGGTATTGTGTATTTCTTGACAACAATTTACTATCTTAGTCCGCTAAGCGTCGGCAAACGCTTTCTCGGTCCAGTGCCGAAGCAGAGTATCGTGGTGTTGCCAATGCTGTTGCCGAAACTTGTTGGTTGAGGAATCTTTTACGTGAGTTACATACTCCACCGTCCTCTGCTAACCTGGTCTACTGTGACAATGTTAGTGTTGTGTATTTGTCGTCTAATCTGGTTCAGCATCAGCGTACAAAACATATTGAGATTGATATTCATTTTTTTCGTGATTTAGTTGTTGCTGGTTAGGTTCGCGTGCTTCATGTCCCTTCTCGTTATCAGTTTGCAGATATTTTCACAAAAGGGTTACCTTCAGCTTTATTTGAAGAGTTTCGATCCAGTTTGAGCGTCCGAAGTCCTCCCGCTCCAACTGCGGGGGAGTGTTAGCTGTATAATTAATCTTGATTGATTATGATTAGTCGGTCATTGTTATGATTTGTCAATCATTAGTTGTATGATTAGGATAATCTTACTCATCATTACATGTACATTAGTAGTTATCTTGGGCTCAAACCCAATCTTTGTATGCTACATATGAGTTGAGATCAACATAGAGCCAAAATTTAGCATAGACCCAATGAACCAATCATAGCCACTCATTTTTTCATCAAAATAATAAAAACCCAATTTCCACCTCTTTTTTAAAAACAAAATATCTTGCAAACGGTGAATCGTTAAACGACAAAAAATACACCATCGCGACGAGTATTTTTTTATCTTTCAGTAGACATCTACTTCGATATACTTTCGAAGAACTTTTTTTTTGATTTTTTTTTCAGTCACGTCTGAAAAAATCACATGTGATTTGTGATACAAATCATATGTGATTTCATAAAATCACATGTGATTTTCTAAAATCACATGTGATTTGTGATACAAATCACATGTAATTTTTTCCAGACGTATTTAAAAAAATTCGAAAAAAATTTCGTCGAAAGTATATAGAAGTGCCCCTTTATAGAAAGATGATTTAATTCTCGTCGCGATGGTATGTTTTGTTTTGCGTAACGATTAACGGTTTGTGAGATATTTAATTTTTAAAAAAGAGATGGAAAATGAGCTTTTATTATTTTGATTAAAAAATAAGTAGATATGATTGGTTCATTTGGTATATGCTAAATTTTGGGTTATATTTGTGGAGAAATACAACACACAGTTTCACCTTCCTTCAGGCTTAACTGTTTAACAGTAATGTGATCCATGTTTTGGTTCCGTAAGTCCATCTGGTCTTGACTATGGGCATGTCCCTCTATATCATGGATGTCTGATAAAGTTTAGTTTCTTTTACTTGTGTACATATCAAGCTTAATTTGATTATTGGTATTATACTGTTAGACAAATGACAATAAACTTGCAACTAATATTTACAGCTATAATGGTTAAAACTTATGCAACAACATACTCATGTAAATTTCTATACACAGGTTCACGAACAGTGTCTTAGTGCTATATAAAAGTTAAGACTGGTTCAGATTACAAATGGGGTGGTGGCGCAGTTGGCTAGCGCGTAGGTCTCATAGCTAAAGAGTGATCCTGAGGTCGAGAGTTCGAGCCTCTCTCACCCCATACTTTTTTATATATTTCTATATGCTTTCCCATATTTGGGTAAGGCACTCATTTCTTTAGTTAAGAGTTCAAATCTATGGCCATCCAATTTTTTATTTGTCTTATCTGCGTCATCTATGTCGTCCAATATCATTTGGTCGTATCTTTGTCATCTAGAAAGTGTCGAGGATGATAGTCTCGTTATTGCGAGAAACAAGATGTAATTCAACAATGGTAACATAGGTGAAGTGAGCAGGGAAAATTGTCCATTGCACTCCGTAAAACTTCTTATTATCAACCAAAATTTTGAAATCCTTTTCGGAAGGTTAAAATATATTTCCAAAAACTGAGGTAAAACAAACCACACGTGCTAAGAAGATTACCATAGAACAAAAAGTAAACAAGCATAAATTACATAAACATTGAGCAAATGAAACTAAATTTAGAAGTTCACATAATAGAATCTCATAAGAGTAGTATAAAGATGGGGGAGAACTAGGAAGCCAAAAGCAACCAAATTCTCCTAGTAAATTTTAGAATTTAAAAACAAAGATAGGAATCTTGATATATGGCTTCAAACCCTCACTGTTGTGGTTGCTCCTCACTTTGCTTTGCAGCAGGCGCTTCCTTGATTTCATCTGCTCCATCCTCCTATCAAAGCATTACAACAAAAAAACAATTTAAACGTTAAATTGTAGCAGATAGACCAAAAGACAAGATCCATGAGAGCATATGGTTCTCGGGCAAGCGGTCTTTGTCTATATGCCCTGGAAAAAGAGAATAAAGTGGCGAAAATGGGCAGTTCGGTAACATGTAAAACGAGTTCAGGCATCAGACCGAAACATGTATTATTTTGTATGACTCAATATGGTAACTTTTTATCCAGTTCTTTTTTTTAGATTATATATATAAAAAGGTAGCAACAAAAGCTACAAACCAAACAGAACATTATACTAGATAAATTTGTATGTGAAATACAAATGTGATCAGAAAGATATACTATCACTTAAATCACTCTAATTTCTTGATTTTACCGATTGGACCAGTTATAAAACACTTGGATCAACCCATTCATACGTAAACTGGTTGAAACTTGTACTATACCTGCATATCAGAGGTCCACAAAGTGAGGTTGTCACGTAGAAGTTGCATGATCAAGGTGCTATCTTTGTAGGACTCCTCGCCCAACGTATCCAACTCAGCTATTGCTTCATCAAAGGCCTTGAAAAGGGACAGGAGCGACAGAATCATGTAACTTTAGTCGTGAGGATCCACAAATCTGGGTTTAGTTACCAAAGATAAAAGCTTATACCTGTTTGGCAAGGCTACAAGCTCGGTCTGGAGAGTTCAAAATCTCATAGTAAAAGACCGAAAAGTTGAGTGCCAATCCAAGGCGAATAGGGTGTGTTGGGGCAAGTTCACTGTTGGCAATATCCTGAAATATACAATAGCATTATGTATCTGGTGTAACACGTACAAAATCTCCCGGCTCATCTGTATTACCTTATGACTTATGCTACTATTTATGCCACTAAACAATTCAAGTTCTTAAATATACTATTCAAAGATCTGTTTATTTGTATGTTAAATTATTATGCGCTTACAGTATTTGTTCCAATTGGAATAGGTCACTTTCATGCCACAATTTGGTGAAAAAGATATGCAAATAAAAGTTCACAATGATTGATCAAAGGCCCTAACATAACTTTGTAGGATTCTTGAATAAATATCACTATTCTTTATTCATGCTACTTGTAACATGCACAAGTCACAAGAATATCATGACAATGAGTGGCAATAAGATATTTGCTCGATATCATGATAACGATTTCAGCATAAATCACAATCAGTTAGCAGCTATGATGGTTTATTGAGGTCTATATGCAACATGTTCCTAAATACATATACATCAACCAATGACATATGGTAGAGTATGTGTATACATCAAACCGAAAACAAAATGAAGATTACATACACTCAAATCATACCTAAGGTTATGTCAATTTAAAAAGGAAAAAAGAAAACTAAGCTGATTCTCCATTCCTAAATCAATTTTCTTCAAATTGAACCAAAATGTAACATACTTAGACCGTATTGTTGTATTGTATGTAATGTCTTTGCATCAAGTGACATATAATTTTATTCATAATATACAAACTGAATTCTTATTTCTGCAACACACAAGGTAAAATGATGACACGATAATCAGTTTTTTTATGACGTGCAGCCACCATCTTACAAATGTCAGTTACATGGCAACAAAATAAAAGTTTGTTCAATCATTACACATTTTATGCAATTCGGCTATTGTCGTTCTTTGGAAATGGGCAAATCTAATATAATTTTCACATAACAACATAGATTCAAAATGAAAGAAGTTAACCTGAGCAGACTTATAAGCCGTAAGAGTACTCTCAGCAGCCTCTTTCCTTTCACCACCCGTCTTAAACTCAGCCAAATACCTATGATAATCACCTTTCATCTTCAAATAAAACACCTTTGAATCACCACTAGTCGCAGAAGGAATCAATCTAGAATCAAGCAACTTCAGTATCCCATCACATATCTTAGAAAGTTCTGCCTCAATCTTTGTCCTATAATCCTTGATCACAGTCACATGATCCTCATTACCACGCGACTCTTCTTTCTGCTCAATGGACGATATGATCCTCCATGAAGCACGACGAGCTCCTATCACATTCTTGTACGCAACAGAAAGAAGGTTGCGTTCTTCGACTGTGAGCTCGTCGGTTTCTGATACTTTTTCCATGAATTCAACCATTTCGTCATAACGTTCAGCTTGTTCAGCCAGTTTGGCCATGTAGACATTTTGTTCACGTGCCGATAATGCCATTATATAAGAATGAGTGATTGATTGATGAAGAAACAGTTTGGTTCTGGTTTTGAAATGAATTTAGTGTTGTGGGAGAGATTATTGAGGGACAAAGGTGAGGGTCAGAGGGAATAGTGGAGAGAAAAAAGGTTGTTCTTACGTAACAATCAGCATATTGAAACCAACTATTGTGCATTAGCTAGCTGTAATTCGTGTTATGTAAATTGTACTACGAACAGTTTTCAGAGTTTAAATGATTCCCGAAATAAAATGACATAATTTTTTTTTATTTATAAAAAACGATTCTTAAACTTACAAGAAAACTAAAGAGCTATTTTTAAAAGGTGACATTCATGATTTTGTGGGAACAACTTTGAGGTGGTTTTATAATTCGGATATGTTCACAACAAGGAATAATTGATTTGCACTTCGCACGTTGTCAAAATTTGGTTTTTCTATGTGCTTTTAGCAACTTGTAACTTTGAACTAAAGAAAACTAAGACCAATTCATCTTCATTAAATTTCTATACGTAAAACAAAACAAAACATTGGCTCATTGAAAGCACCTCTAGAAAACAAAAATGTTTCCAATGCAAATTTATTTGGTTGGTCCAAACCCTTTAAGTAGAATAATCGGTTATAGATCAACTAATCAAAGTCCAATTATACATTATACATTATTACCTTTATTAATCAGCGGAACTTGAGTCATAAATGCATTAAATGCAAACCGACCCGACCCGGCTGTTTCCGGCGGGTTTGGCCGGTTCCGACGGGTTGATCCGGTCCAATGTTTTTTTTATAATTTTTTTCCACCGATCCGGGTAACCGATCCACTTTGAATATAAAAAACAGAGTTTTCATACTTTCTCCACTTCCCTTCTCCATTATCTCTTAGCCCGGACACGTGTTACCAAACCCCCAACCCTCTCAA
Organism: Tanacetum coccineum; assembly: GCA_026074375.1. Classification (NCBI taxonomy): domain Eukaryota; kingdom Viridiplantae; phylum Streptophyta; class Magnoliopsida; order Asterales; family Asteraceae; genus Tanacetum; species Tanacetum coccineum. Next base: position 19,579 of record BQNB010088000.1, on the reverse strand, counting down.
TGAATCATCATCTTCACACATGTAAAACCTCTCAAGACACACAAAAATTTTCAGATCTAATAAAAAGAAACTCAAAATCCACTCACAGACTTGATGATAACTTGAAGATACAAACATTAATCGCTTCTTTCGACCATAAATGCAGAGATACCTACATGATGAAGCTCTAATTACTCCTTTATTTCAAATGGATACTCGAATTTTTGCTATGTTTTTGTCTAAGTTGTTATTTTTTTATTTCAGGATGATGAAAGATTACAAAGTGGAATTGGTTAATGAAAGTAACCACCAATTTTTTTCATGGAATCGCTGATGGTAAGTGATTTCTTTCTTTAAACTCCTTACTTATTTTTTTAATTTTTCTTGAACTATATAAACATTAATAGCTATGTGTTAATCATAGATTGCATTCATTAAAAGTTTTGGATTTGATAAAATTTTGCAGCTGCATCAAGACGGAAGCGAAAGGGGTGTTAGTCTCTGAACCTGTTCGAAACATCATCGGGTAGTTTTTTTTACCCAATCTATGTGTATTAAATTCGAATTTCTATAAAAAAATTAGGGCCTTTGGTTTCTATGTTTTGATCAACTAGAATGGAATTTCAGTTTGTTTATATTTTGATTAGCTGATATTTATTTTATGCCCTGTTGAGATTTGCTTATCAAAAATGATATAAGATAAAAAAAAGTTATGTGTTTTTGGTAATTTTATTTGCATGTCAAGATAAGCAATGTGAAATAAGCTACTTACTTATTGGAGAGATTTTTAGTGGGTGTTTTGGATCACCGATTATGTTGCTACGGAATGTTAATTTGTCAGAAGGATTGTGTTCCTTTATGTGCATGTTAGGTTAGGTGGTTTAAATTATGCCTACCATTTACAGTTTCTTATTATACTTTTCTACAAGCATCTAATGAGAAGCAACAGTAGGGTTGGTTTTTAGGGGATTGGTTCTGTATATGTTGTACGTACAACAGATTGTCCATTTCGCACCTCTAACATGCTAAGCGCTAATTGCAGCTTTTTTTACATTTTCAGCAAAAGCAAAGTGCAAATAGTTTAAAAAGTATGTATAACAGTTTATAAAGAAATGAGCCCTTTAGTTCGTCCTGCAACTATTCACTATTGATTTCTTTGCAGATAAAAGTAATGCAGGCAGTCAAAATCGTCCTTATAGACAAACTGAAACCGCGACAAATGCACATCAAAACCAAACAACACCATTCAGAAAACCCCATTCTCCTCTTTATCCATCATTATTATCAAATGCCAACATTAACTCTATGAATGATCGATACAGAACACCTCAAAAGATGCTTCCAATTAGCAAAAGTTCAGTGGCCACTACACCTGCAACGACGGTGCCATCTGCTGATGAACAGAACATGAAAACTCCAAAGAGAATGACATCTTCAATGCCATACACGCTGCAGCAAAGACGAAGGTACAGTTTGTTATTCCAGTCTTCATTTTTGTATGTTAGTTTATTCATATTATGTAAGATGTGTTTCAAATTGCTTATTTGTCCATTATTTTTTTCGGATCTTGCAGCTATTGCATTTGACACATGCAACTACAAATTGATCCGTTATAGGAGTATATTACTTAAAGAATCTGTTCCTGGTAACCGTTATGGAGAATGTGTAGGACACAACTAGAGAAAGTGACATAAATAGAGCTTCAACAACTGAAATCGGCAAACACGTAAATGATAAAATGCAATAAGTTCGGCCAATTGAGTTATGTGTCGATAAGAACCTGTAGACCAATTATAACACCACAATCTATATTCTATAGGATTTTATTGGATTTATAATACTGTATGGGCTGAAATGGGGGCTAAAAGCGGGATGAAGGGAGGATGTTGGGGTGCTGAAATGGGGATGACAGGAAGGGGTTTTGGTGCTGAATTTGTGGCCAAAACGGGTGGGTTGGGCCGCAGAAATAGGAGCTGAAATGTGTGTGTTTGGTTGCTGAAATGGGGGCTGCAGCGGGTGGGTTTCGTTGTTGAAATGGGACCTGAAATGGGTGGCTTTAGGTGCTTAAATGGGACTGAAATGGGCGTGTTTACGTGCTGAAATAGGGTTGAAAGGAGGGGGTTTTGGTTATGGGTTGCCGAGTCATACAATGGCAAATCTTCAATTGCATGTGTAAGTGATTCTACATAAATCTATTTTTCAAATAAAATCGAGACGTTTGAGGAAGAGTTCGTATGTAATATTTTGCTAACTCTTTGGGAAAAATCATTTTGCTAATATTTTGATTATTTTTATCGTAAATTTAGATTACGGTTTGATTGTATTTATGTTATATATATAATTGATTTGTGTGTTTCGGTTTCAAAAATTGAAAATATAATTTTAATTTGCTCTTTTTGAAGCGACTTATAAATGCTTATTAAGCAACAACCTAAGCAATCGCATTGATGGGTATTGCCATTATTGCCGGTCTAATTGGTATGTAAAAATCATTTTTGAGGTACTCTCGGCTTTCTAGCAACAAGATTTTTCCAATTTACGTGGTCTTAAACTAAACTTCAAAGAATTAATGTCTAATAAAAATGTTGAGTTTTCTGTGAAAGTAAATTAATTTTTTTGGGCTGTTTGGCATTATATTAGCGTATGAAAATAATCAGTAGGCTAATGGATTTAATTTATTTTTCTTTTCAGTATGCAGACTATACTAGGCATATATCTGCAAGCGATAGTGTAACACCCTCAAATCTGAGTATGCAGCGGAATGTTGAATATCCGAAGGCGTTACATTATTGGGTCAATAGCACAAGATCAGAGAACGACTACTAACGTGTCGTTTGAAAAAGATACATTGGATTAACAAAATACTTGTTTGTTACATAAGCTCATGGCTTCAAATGGTTCAACAAAATATATAAAGATTTCGGTTTATAACAATTGTCCCCAAAGTGTAATAAGACCCCATATCTTAAGTGTTGACTCTTCAATTATTGACTCCCAATGTATC
>BQNB010088000.1:0-16280 GCA_026074375.1 Tanacetum coccineum | reverse complement strand
TTACTTATTTTACATATATTTTTGGGGTGAGAACATGCTTGTTTGCAAATGCATTTACATGGTTGATTACAAATTGGTTTACATACTCATTTACGTAGCTCGCTATGGGATACATTACTTGACTTTATTTTTTGTCACAAATACATACTTTACTTTTGAAATGATTACGAATTAGCTTAAGAGGATTGAACTGTGAATTACCTGGAGGGTGAGTACGAATGTTATGAAATAGATCTATTCGGGTATGACAGCCCCGTTCGGGTGATTAACTATCACCGGTGTCGAAACTACCGAGCCAACGAACGTTATAGCATGTCGGAGCACAACATTTAACTGAACTTGAACAATTACCGTGCCTTGAATAAAGTGGCATATATATGAGTCTACACACCAGTTTCAAGAACTTAGAGTAATCGTAATCATTATATTATACTCACATGAATATTTACGTTGCCTTGAATAAAGTGGCAATACATACTTTGAACAATGATGGTCTAACTATACATACGTTTTGGTGACTATTTAGGGATTTAAATGGTCATGCATACTTTATAACTCTTTGATTTACAACACTCATACATACGTTTTGGGTGACTATTTAGGGATTTAAATGGTCATGCATACTTTACAAAACTGTGGTTCAACATTTATACTTAAACAAACCTATGAACTCACCAACTTTATGTTGACACTTTTAAGCATGTTTTTCTCAGGTGAATTAGATGCTTGGCTTATGTGATGTGCATTGGAGTCTAAATAATTCAAGATTTCCCTTCAAACGACACAGTTAGAGGTCGTACTCTCATGACTTGAGCAATGGTATTTTGAAGTAATGCTCCCGGAAACATATTCCGCTATGACCCATTTTTGGGGGTGTTACATATTGGTAATCAGAGCCAAGGTTATAGAGAACTAGGTTGCATTTTACCTAGACTATAACCACTTTCAACGATCACATTTTCAAAGGATTTTTACGGGACATACATACACTATTTGTTGCATTAGTTGGTCATACTAGATGCTTACATAATGCATATACGTATTCAATATAGTACGTATATGACAATAAAATATACATGATGTGTAACATTGCTTCACACATATCTACAATTATTTATATAAGGATATTTATAATAAATACTCGAACATCCTCAAAACATTACACGTAACTATATGGTCACGACTTTAACATATCATCTTACAACACGTTATCTTTGAAGCACGACTTACAGAGCTAAACTAATTTCATTTTATTACTCGGTGATTTGAAGGAAATGGCACCAAAGAAAAGAACCACAAAGGCATCACCAGCCATAACAACCACCACCACACCTGTCACCAATTCCCAGCTTAAGGCATTGATTGACCAAGGCATTGCCGATACATTGGCAGCACATGATGCTGACAGAAGCATGAATGGCGATGACAGCCATAATTCGGGAATGGGTGTTAGAAGAAATGAGCGAGCCACTTGTGAGTGCACTTACCCGGACTACATGAAGTGCCAACCTTTAAATTTCAAGGGCACTGAAGGAGTTGTTGAATTGACTCAATGGTTTGAGAAAATGGAAACTATATTCCGTATAAGCAACTAGTCTATGAAAAAAAAAATAAAGTTTTGCACTTGTATACTTCTTGGAAGTGCTATAACGTGGTGGAACTCCCACATTAGGACTGTTGGTCATGATGTTGCATATACAATGACTTGGACAGACCTGAAAAATAAGATGACTGACAAGTACTACCCGAGGAGCGAGATTAAGAAGCTCGAGGTCGAGATGTGGAATTTGAAGGTAAAAGGTACCGACGGCATAGGCTACAACCAACGTTTTCAGGAACTGGCATTGATGTGTGTTAGAATGTTTCCTGAAGAATCTGATAAGGTCGAAAAGTATATCGGTGGTCTTCCCGACATGCTACATGGGAGTGTAGTGGCGTTTAAGCCAAAGACAATGCAGGACGCAATTGAAATTGCAACTGAGTTGATGGATAAGAAAATCTGTACTTTGGCTGAACGCCAAGCTGAAAACAAAAGGAAATTTAATAACAACGACCAAGCTGAAAACAAAAGGAAATTTAATAACAACGACCAAGCTCAACAACAATTTCCCAAGAGGCAGAATGTGGCTCAAGCTTACGCCGCTGGGACTGGTGAAAGGAAGGAGTATGCAGGAACTCTGCCATTATGCAACAAGTGTAAGTTTCATCATAATGGCCAGTGCATTGTAAAGTGCGCAAACTGCAAGAAAGTTGGTCACTTGACCCGGGACTGTAGGAGTCCTGCTGCTACTAACAATTAAAGAAACCTCACTTGCTACGAATGTGGTAATCCAGGGCACTACAGGAGTGATTGCCCGGAGCTAAAGAACCAGGACCATGGAAACCAGGCTGAAGATACTGGAGCACGTGGATTGGTGCATGCCTTAGGAGGAGGAGAAACCGATCAAGACCTTAACGACATAGAAGACAATATCAGTGCTTAGACTCTTTACCTTTAAAAATTCTCGTTGTATTTCCTCTTAAGTTTCCATTGTGATTGTATTAATGATTTCAAATTATCTATCAAATCAATGTATTTCGTCAAGTTTACTTTAATTCTCTACTTATTTATATAAGCCACTCCTACAAGTATCATGAAAACAATGACCCATATGTTTTGACGAAAATGAGCAATGCATCGTTAGTCCTCAATTATACATGGCCTGATCAACTATGTATAATTCAGGAAGGACCATGCCATGCTAAGAGTAGTCACCTAAAAACTTCTTGTCAAGAAACAATTTCCTATTTATAGCAAGTTCTACGTGCGTATTCATAAAACGAATCCTATCTACAAGAACCAAATCTAACAATCATAATAACTACGTATAATCTACCCATCTTAAACAATAAAGTCACTTCATCTTATAACCAAATTCCTAAGACAAGAAAAACACGACACATCACTAAGTCACCGCTAGGACAATTCGCCTATCAAACTCTCGACAAAGAGTTATTCCGATGTAAGACAGTAAGCCTTTAGAAATTTCAAGGTTGACAAAACGATTATGCTTAAGGACATCACCTTAGAAAAGGAGAAAGTACGCTTTGGCAACAGGGAAGACTAAACCTTCAGGAAAATGTTGGAACCAATCCAAGGTGATGGAAAAGGTTGGATCTGTTGCTTACAAGCTTGAGTTTCCTCAAGAGCTGAGCAAGGTCCATAATACGTTTCACATATCCAACTTGAAGAAGTGTTATTTCGACAAACCATTAGCCGTTCTATTAGAGGGACTCCACATTGATGACAAGTTTCATTTTATCAAGGAACCCGCATAAATTTTGGATCAAGAAGTCAAACGGTTAAAGCAAAGCCGTATCCTAATTGCCGAGGTTCGATGGAACTCTAAGAGAGGTCATGAGTTCACATGAGAACGAGAAGATAAATTTCAGAAGAAATATCCACACCACTCTTCCAAATACCTGCAACAAGTCGTCAAAGTGCACGGCGTCTTAAGCCTAAGACAAGCTCATTTAAACAGGGGAAGACATAAAACACCCCATGTTTTAGGGTCATTTACGACGTGAATAAATTCACTATGTATTTTTAGTATTGTACGCTTTGCTTTTAAATCGTAATCGTTAAGTTAAATCGCATAAGCTAAAAATTATCATTCAATGTAAACGGGCATCAAACAATTAAATGTTTACATCAAGCAAGTGTTAAGTAATTATTTTGAGGATAATTATTAACTTTGTTCATTTTATTTTTATTGGTTGCGTAAAGTGTTTACGTTTCGCGATAATATACGTTTAGGTGTACCCGGAACCACCAAAACTTTTCTACGCTTCAACAAATACCCACAATTGTACCCAATACCTAAAATTTACATAATTTCATTATATATATAAACTTATGACCGGATTTGGTAGAAAAGATCAAAGGAAATATCTAGATTTCTTGTAACTTGATTTGTACATACAACAACTAATTAAAACATATGTTTCTTTGACCAAGAACTTCCCATGAATTCCTCATTTTGTCTAAGACTCCTAATAGTGATCTTGACTAGTCTTTGGAGTATATAAGGCCTTCACTAGTAAAGAACACACACACACATATGCATTTGCTAAGTGAAAATCAAAACATATTCTCCCTTTTTCCTCCTTTAGGCCACGACACACATCAAACACATACAAAATCCATACAAAAATTTATCTACAACATTTACATACATTCCTACATCATTCCTAAGATAACCTAAGGTGTTTAGAAGGGTTGGTTTGGAGTTTTGGTATGTGCTTAATTACACATACCTTTTACCTATTAAAAAGAGCCTATATGACTAAAAACGGACATAAAATGCCAAATATATGTTTGTTTTGCTTTGTATACCGTGCAGGTAACTGATATTCACTAAATGACAAAAAACGAAGCCAAAATTGACAAAACCGAGCACGGGAATGGAAAGAGCGTGAAAAGTCAAAGTCAAAGTCAACAAGTCAAAGTCTTAAGGACTTATTTACTTGTAAAAAATAGATTTTAACATTTATTTATGATTTTGGTTGAACTTTTAGATATGTTTGTATTAATGTTCATACATGTTATAATGATGTACAAGTTGGATGTAACAAGTATTGATTAATGTATAAAAATTTTATATAAACAGTTACCAAAAATGTGGTACTTATGAAAATTAATGAAACAAAATAAGTTATGTACACCTATGGATACAGTGATTTCTTGACAAAATTTGGAATAATCATGAAAAGAAGGACCTAGGTGTGTAAGACATGTAAGAATAAGGGTTGTAATGGACTTTTAACAAAGTGGTAAAACTAAAAAGTTATAAAAACAACTTTTAAAACCATTTTGAGAAAATATCAAAATGGGGCTGTTAAAATTCGAATTTTAAGGCAAAAATATTTTATGATTATAATAAAATAACTACATGTCACAAACACAAGGATCTATAGGGTATGTAGAGAACTCGAAAAGCCGGATTTTTAAACGAAGGAGATATCGCTAATTTAAGTTATACGTTAATTAAACGCTTTATAAAAGAAATTTTAATAAAAACTCAATACTATTCACATCTAATGAAAATGTAAACATATTTTATCAGTTAGTACATAATTTTAGGATTTCAAAACAATAAGAATCATAATTTTATGATTAATAACGAAGGAGTTATGAATTACGCGAGTTTACGACAATAAATACTTTTATAAAACTATTTTTATAAAAGTTACTGTTCATATCAGACATGAACATATTGAAAACATCATTAATTTGATAAAACTTTTAATTATGAAGACGTACTCGAAAGAATCACTACAAACAGAGTTAAAACGAATAAAATACGACATTTACGGGTTTTACGATAACAAAATTTATAAAAATAAATTTATAAACTGTCATGAACAGTAAAAACCACTGTTCACCAGGGGACTAAAAATATGGAAATGTAATATTTTGATAACTCGTCTTAATACGAAAGCGTGGACATAAGAAACGTAAGAAACGGGCTTAAAACGATAAAGTTACGTCGTTTTCACTAAAGAGATATTTATAAACGTATTTACTTTATAAATATGATTTCACTAAAACGATTAGATGGTGATGTAGCTATATATAATTATATATGATAGTAGTTATTCAAAGTGCTTAGAACTTATACGGCCTATAATTAATTAGGTTGCATTCGGGCGTTTACGTGACGCATTTTCTGTGATTTACATTGATAGTTCATTCACTCAAGGTGAGTTTATAGCCCCATGTTTTACTTGTTTTACATATACGTTACAACTTTTAGGGTGAGGACATGCTTGTTACCAAATTCATTTACGTGATTGATTTGAATTTGTTACGTGTGCATTTACAATTCATTTTACAAACTGGTCTGCATACTCAATTACTTATTTTGGGACAAAATACATTGCTTGTTTCACTTCATTTTTGAAAACAAGGACATTACTTTACTTTTACCTAAATGATTACGGATTAGCTTAAGCGGATTGAACTTTAAATTACCTGGAGGGTGAGCGCGAATGTTATGAAATAGATCTATTCAGGTGTGACAGCCCTGTTCGGTTGATTAGCTATCACTGGTGTCGAAACTACCGTCGGAGCACAACATTTAACTGAACTTGAGCAATTACCGTTCCTTGAATAAAGTGGCATATATATGAGTCTACGCAGCAGTTTCAAGAATTTAGAGTAATCGTAATCATTGTATTATACACACATGAATATTTATGTTGCCTTGAATAAAGTGGCAATACATACTTTGAACAATGATGGTCTAACTATACATACGTTTTGGTGACTATTTGGGGATTTAAATGGTCATGCATACTTTATAACTCTTTGATTTACAACACTCATACATACGTTGGTGACTATTTGGGGATTTAAATGGTCATGCATACTTTACAAAACTATGGTTCAACATTTATACTTAAACAAACCTATGAACTCACCAACTTTATGTTGACACTTTTAAGCATGTTTTTCTCAGGTGAATTAGATGCTTGGCTTGATGTGATGTGCATTAGAGTCTAAATAATTCAAGATTTCCCTTCAAATCGACACAGTAGAGGTATTCTCTCATGACTTGAGCAATGGTATTATGAAGTAACGCTCCCGAAAACATATTCTGTTGCGACCCATTTTTGGGGGTGTTTTACAGATGGTAATCACGCCAAGTTATAGAGAACTAGGTTGCATTTTACCTAGACTATAACCACTTTCAACGATCACATTTTCAAAGGATTTTTACGGGACATACATACACTATTTGTTGCATTAATTGTCGTTTATTTTTTTTTATTTTTTTTATTTTTTTATTTTTTTTGTTTTTATACAGATGCTTACATAATTCATATACGTATTCATATTATAGTACGTATATTACTATGTATACATAGATGTGTTAACATTCTTTCACACATACTCTACAATTATTTATATAAGGGTTATTTATATAAATACTAGAACATTCCTCAAAACATTACAAGTAACATGATGGTCACGACTTTAACATATCATCCTACAACACTTTATCTTTGACGCACGACTTACAGAGCTAAACTAATTTCATTTTATTACTCGGTGATTTGAAGGAAATGGCACCAAAGAAAAGAACCACAAAGGCATCACCAGCCATAACAACCACCACCACACCTGTCACCAATTCCCAGCTTAAGGCATTGATTGACCAAGGCATTGCCGATACATTGGCAGCACATGATGCTGACAGAAGCATGAATGGCGATGACAGCCATAATTCGGGAATGGGTGTTAGAAGAAATGAGCGAGCCACTTGTGAGTGCACTTACCCGGACTACATGAAGTGCCAACCTTTAAATTTCAAGGGCACTGAAGGAGTTGTTGAATTGACTCAATGGTTTGAGAAAATGGAAACTATATTCCGTATAAGCAACTAGTCTATGAAAAAAAAAATAAAGTTTTGCACTTGTATACTTCTTGGAAGTGCTATAACGTGGTGGAACTCCCACATTAGGACTGTTGGTCATGATGTTGCATATACAATGACTTGGACAGACCTGAAAAATAAGATGACTGACAAGTACTACCCGAGGAGCGAGATTAAGAAGCTCGAGGTCGAGATGTGGAATTTGAAGGTAAAAGGTACCGACGGCATAGGCTACAACCAACGTTTTCAGGAACTGGCATTGATGTGTGTTAGAATGTTTCCTGAAGAATCTGATAAGGTCGAAAAGTATATCGGTGGTCTTCCCGACATGCTACATGGGAGTGTAGTGGCGTTTAAGCCAAAGACAATGCAGGACGCAATTGAAATTGCAACTGAGTTGATGGATAAGAAAATCTGTACTTTGGCTGAACGCCAAGCTGAAAACAAAAGGAAATTTAATAACAACGACCAAGCTGAAAACAAAAGGAAATTTAATAACAACGACCAAGCTCAACAACAATTTCCCAAGAGGCAGAATGTGGCTCAAGCTTACGCCGCTGGGACTGGTGAAAGGAAGGAGTATGCTGGAACTCTACGATTATGCAACAAGTGCAAGTTTCATCATAATGGCCAGTGCACTGTAAAGTGCGCAAACTGCAAGAAAGTTGGTCACTTGACCCAGGACTGTAGGAGTCCTGCTGCTACTAACAATCAAAAAACCTCACTTGCTACGAATATGGGAATCCAGGGCACTACAGGAGTGATTGCCTGGAGCTAAAGAACCAGAACCTTGGAAACCAGGCTGAAGGTACTGGAGCACGTGGATTGGTGCATGCCTTAGGAGGAGGAGAAACCGATCAAGACCTTAACGACATAGAAGACAATATCAGTGCTTAGACTCTTTACCTTTAAAAATTCTCGTTGTATTTCCTCTTAAGTTTCCATTGTGATTGTATTAATGATTTCAAATTATCTATCAAATCAATGTATTTCGTCAAGTTTACTTTAATTCTCTACTTATTTATATAAGCCACTCCTACAAGTATCATGAAAACAATGACCCATATGTTTTGACGAAAATGAGCAATGCATCGTTAGTCCTCAATTATACATGGCCTGATCAACTATGTATAATTCAGGAAGGACCATGCCATGCTAAGAGTAGTCACCTAAAAACTTCTTGTCAAGAAACAATTTCCTATTTATAGCAAGTTCTACGTGCGTATTCATAAAACGAATCCTATCTACAAGAACCAAATCTAACAATCATAATAACTACGTATAATCTACCCATCTTAAACAATAAAGTCACTTCATCTTATAACCAAATTCCTAAGACAAGAAAAACACGACACATCACTAAGTCACCGCTAGGACAATTCGCCTATCAAACTCTCGACAAAGAGTTATTCCGATGTAAGACAGTAAGCCTTTAGAAATTTCAAGGTTGACAAAACGATTATGCTTAAGGACATCACCTTAGAAAAGGAGAAAGTACGCTTTGGCAACAGGGAAGACTAAACCTTCAGGAAAATGTTGGAACCAATCCAAGGTGATGGAAAAGGTTGGATCTGTTGCTTACAAGCTTGAGTTTCCTCAAGAGCTGAGCAAGGTCCATAATACGTTTCACATATCCAACTTGAAGAAGTGTTATTTCGACAAACCATTAGCCGTTCTATTAGAGGGACTCCACATTGATGACAAGTTTCATTTTATCAAGGAACCCGCATAAATTTTGGATCAAGAAGTCAAACGGTTAAAGCAAAGCCGTATCCTAATTGCCGAGGTTCGATGGAACTCTAAGAGAGGTCATGAGTTCACATGAGAACGAGAAGATAAATTTCAGAAGAAATATCCACACCACTCTTCCAAATACCTGCAACAAGTCGTCAAAGTGCACGGCGTCTTAAGCCTAAGACAAGCTCATTTAAACAGGGGAAGACATAAAACACCCCATGTTTTAGGGTCATTTACGACGTGAATAAATTCACTATGTATTTTTAGTATAGTACGCGTTTGCTTTTAAATCGTAATCGTTAAGTTAAATCGCATAAGCTAAAAACTATCATTCAATGTAAATGGGCATCAAACAATTAAATGTTTACATCAAGCAAGTGTTAAGTAATTATTTTGAGGATAATTATTAACTTTGTTAATTTTATTTTTATTGGTTGCGTAAAGTGTTTACGTTTCGCGATAAAATACGTTTAGGTGTACCCGGAACCACCAAAACTTTTCTACGCTTCAACAAATACCCACAATTGTACCCAATACCTAAAATTTACAAAATTTCATCATATATATCAACCTATGGCCGGATTTGGTAGAAAAGATCAAAGGAAATATCTAGATTTCTTGTAACTTGATTTGTACATACAACAACTAATTAAAACATATGTTTCTTTGACCAAGAACTTCCCATGAATTCCTCATTTTGTCTAAGACTCCTAATAGTGATCTTGACTAGTCTTTGGAGTATATAAGGCCTTCACTAGTAAAGAACACACATACATATGCATTTGCTAAGTGAAAATCAAAACATATTCTCTCTTTTTCCTCCTTTAGGCCACGACACACATCAAACACATACAAAATCTATACAAAAATTTATCTATAACATTTACATACATTCCTACATCATTCCTAAGATAACCTAAGGTGTTTAGAAGGGTTGGTTTGGAGTTTTGATATGTGCTTAATTACACATACCTTTTACCTATTAAAAAGAGCCTATATGACTAAAAATGGACATAAAATGCCAAATATATGTTTGTTTTGCTTTGTATACCATGCAGGTAACTGATATTCACTAAAGGACAAAAAACGAAGCCAAAACCGACAAAACCGAGCAAGAGAATGGAAAGAGCGTGAAAAGTCAAAGTCAAAGTCAACAAGTCAAAGTCTTAAGGACTTATTTACTTGTAAAAAATAGATTTTAACATTTATTTATGATTTTGGTTGAACTTTTAGATATGTTTGTATTAATGTTCATACATGTTATAATGATGTACAAGTTGGATGTAACAAGTATTGATTAATGTATAAAAATTTTATATAAACAGTTACCAAAAATGTGGTACTTATGAAAATTAATGAAACAAAATAAGTTATGTACACCTATGGATACAGTGATTTCTTGACAAAATTTGGAATAATCATGAAAAGAAGGACCTAGGTGTGTAAGACATGTAAGAATAAGGGTTGTAATGGACTTTTAACAAAGTGGTAAAACTAAAAAGTTATAAAAACAACTTTTAAAACCATTTTGAGAAAATATCAAAATGGGGCTGTTAAAATTCGAATTTTAAGGCAAAAATATTTTATGATTATAATAAAATAACTACATGTCACAAACACAAGGATCTATAGGGTATGTAGAGAACTCGAAAAGCCGGATTTTTAAACGAAGGAGATATCGCTAATTTAAGTTATACGTTAATTAAACGCTTTATAAAAGAAATTTTAATAAAAACTCAATACTATTCACATCTAATGAAAATGTAAACATATTTTATCAGTTAGTACATAATTTTAGGATTTCAAAACAATAAGAATCATAATTTTAGGATTAATAACGAAGGAGTTATGAATTAAGCGAGTTTACGACAATAAATACTTTTATAAAACTATTTTTATAAAAGTTACTGTTCATCTCAGACATGAGCATTTTGAAAACATCATTAATTTGATAAAACATTTAATTATGAAGACGTACTCGAAAGAATCACTAAAAACGGAGTTAAAACGAATAAAATACGACATTTACGAGTTTTACAATAACAAAATTTATAAAAATAAAATTTTAAACTGGCATGAACAGTAAAAACCACTGTTCACCAGGGGACTAAAAATATGGAAATGTAATATTTTGATAACTCGTCTTAATACGAAAGCGTGGACATAAGAAACGTAAGAAACGTTCTTAAAACGATAAAGTTACGTCATTTTCACTAAAGAGATATTTATAAACGTATTTACTTTATAAATATAATTTCACTAAAACGATTAGATGGTGATATAGCTATATAGAATTATATATGATAGTAGTTATTCAAAGTGCTTAGAACTTATACGGACTATAATTAATTAGGTTGCATTCGGGCGTTTACGTGATGCATTTTCTGTGATTTACATTGATAGTTCATTCACTCAAGGTGAGTTTATAGCCCCACGTTTTACTTGTTTTACATATACGTTACAACTTTTAGGGTGAGGACATGCTTGTTACCAAATTCATTTACGTGATTGATTTGAATTTGTTACGTGTGCATTTACAATTCATTTTACAAACTGGTCTGCATACTCAATTACTTATTTTGGGACAAAATACATTGCTTGTTTCACTTTATTTTTGAAAACAAGGACATTACTTTACTTTTACCTAAATGATTACGGATTAGCTTAAGCGGATTGAACTTTAAATTACCTGGAGGGTGAGCGCGAATGTTATGAAATAGATCTATTCAGGTGTGACAGCCCTGTTCGGTTGATTAGCTATCACTGGTGTCGAAACTACCGTCGGAGCACAACATTTAACTGAACTTGAACAATTACCGTTCCTTGAATAAAGTGGCATATATATGAGTCTACGCAGCAGTTTCAAGAATTTAGAGGTTTCAAGAACTTAAAGAACTCGTATCAATGTAATATATACACACCATGGATCAATACGTTGCCTTGAATAAAGTAGCAATACATTACTTTGAACAATGATGGTCCTAAACTATACATACGTCTTGGAGACTATATGGGGATCTAAATGGTCATGCATACTTCATAAACTCTTCATTTACAACACACATAACATACTTTTTGGGTACTATCTCTGGATTTAAATGGTCAATAGCATACTTTACAAAACTGTGTTCAACATTATACTTAAACACACCTATGAACTCTCCACCAACTTTATGTTGACAACATTTAAGCATGTTTTTCTCATGTGAATTAGATGCTTTGCTTAATGTTGTGCATGGAGTCTAAATAATTCAAAGATTTCCCCTTCAAGACGACAATGTAGAGAGGTCCTGTTCACATTATGACTTGAGCAATGGTATTATGAAGTAATGCTCCCGAAAACATATTCCGCTACGACCCATTTTTCAGGGTGTTACGTTGTAGAAGTGTAAGACATGAGTGCAAAGTTAGTTGGGCATTCTTCTTTTTGATCACTCAATCAATAAACCACACGCATCACAAGACATCCAAAGCATATTGAAGTATTGTCTCTACGAGGCACAACCCTCTTGGTGTTCTCCCTATTCTCGTTTCTTGTTCCTTGTAGCCCTACACTCCCTTGCAAAGTTGTCCCCTTTTGTGACAGTTGTGTACACTTCACCTTGGACTTATATCAAACCCCATGGTCCCCCTCATTAACCAGTAATAGTAAGCTTTCTTCCAGTGTTTTTCAATAATCTCCTTGCCCTCATTGTTAGCATAGCCATCTGCCACCTCAAGTCCATCTTTTCTAAATCATCAGGATTAATTTGTTGCAAGTCCTCATTGTCAAGTTGTTGACTGTTTGGTTGATTTACAAAGAAAGAACAGATAACAATATCACTCAAGTTATCAATTATTGTTGAGTTAACAACAGTAGCTTGAGTGCTAGCAGTTGTAACACCATGAGCAGTATTAACTGCTCCATTTGTACTGTTGATGCTGTTTGAGGACATAAAGGATACGTTTTATATGTTTGTGCTTGAGCTTGATGTCCCTTTGACCTCTGTTTCATAGATCTTTAGGTTGTTGTAAAGATGATCCAAGCTTAATGTATCTATCTCAGGCTTGTTCCTCCACACAATTGTATGTGTGTTCCATTCTAATGACATACTTATTAAGAACTTCTGATTCACATCTTCTTGTGAGATACATTCACTATGAATCTCCAACTGACTGATAAGCTTTTAAAGTCTATAAAGGTTTGATCTAACACCTCTATCTAGAATGGCATTAAAATTTTCATAACTGGCAGCTTTAGAAGATTCATCGAAGTCTTTTTTAGTACATGAATTCCCTCTAAACCTCTTCTCAATAGACTGCATCAATGACTTGGCATCTTTGATGGAGTTAAACTTCAATTGATGTCCATTAGGGATACCCATCAATAAGGTGATTCTTGCCTTTAACTTTAACCTTCTTTGTGCCTTTTCTTCAGCAGTTGCAGGAGAAATTGTAGTCTCAACACCTTCAATAACTTTTATTATTGGGGGTGCATTAACCATTCACTAGTACTTGTCCTATAAAGAACAATCACTCATCTGGATTGTACTGTTCCAATCCTCTCCTCCAAAGCTCATAATACTCAACACTAGGTTTGACTAGCACTTTAATTCAGCCCACCATATGTACTGATTCTTGAACCGGTCTTTCTTAGCAAAGTTTCTCAAAAGCAACAGCTCTGATGACCACTTATTAGTCCCCGACTTTGAATGGGATCATGAAAAACCTAGGATGCATGTGTAAGGTTTTAGTTATCAAACATAAATCCGAGGAGCGGACAACTATGGTAGAGAACTTTGTAAAATCAAGGTCGGCGAGGGAGGAAGAGCTATCGTGAAATCTTATCTTGGAGGGTCTATAGAGTGAGGAGAGTAAGAGGTCAATAGAACAGTAATTCTAATTAAAACACAGATTGACAACAAACGCGCGCGCTTCAATAAAGATTAATGCCTGCGAGAAGTCTATGGACTACCTATCAGCGAGTAATTGAGGGTATGTTACAAAACCTTGAAGCTATAATATGATTATATCAAAACAAAAAGATAATCAAACTCTAACTGCTCGCATATGATACATCCTTTTCAGCAACACCAAGGAGTCCTAGTCCAATTATTAATATATGTATTTACACACTAAACCTTAGACATATTCCAAAGATCTGATGGGGGTATCAAATACAATCCTTATCAACTAAGTAATCTTGATCTCCAATCAATCTTTATCGTTTCTCTGAGAAGTCTTTATCCTTTCTCTAATAGTAGAAAATCTTCTAGTAGTCTTAAGCTTTTCAACATTGCAACTTGTAATAGCAAACATTAATCTGAACACTGACAGTAGTAAAAAAAAATCTTATACCCAGCAACATTAACTGTATACAAGCATTAGTAATTGACAACTTAGAATATTTCTTCACTCTTCCTCCTGCAGTACATAACTTATACTAGTAGTAGTAACTAGCAGTACTAAGTTACATTAGCAGTAGTAACTATAAACTATCAGTACTAACTACTTAGCATATTTTTCATTAAATTTATGCTAGCAGTAGTAACACACACCTGAGCAGCAGTAACTTCAAACAATATCAAGAAGCTTTTAATCCAACATATCTTGCTCCAATGGCTTTATGTTTTCTTCTTTAAATGCAATATAAAGTGATTAATATCATTTACAAGCAATATTACAATAATACTAGTATTTTGAAAAGGGTTTTTGATACTTAAAAGTATTAACTATTTGATGTTATCAAATATTCCCCCACTTGACTTCTAATTTCCCTCAAGTAGAACTGTTAGAATAATTTATAAAAAGATTTCCCCAATTCAACTTAGAGAAATAAATTCAAAATATACTTATGCTAGAAAACATCAAAGTCGAACACCTCACGAAAAGGGGATCAAAATCACTCAACTCTCATACTAGTCTAAGTGTTTCATTTTTTGGGTGATCTCTCAACTGCACTGTCATAGCATGTTGTGGAAAACTAGAAGGGGGTTGAATAGTTTTCTACCACTTTTTAAAATTTGTTTCGATCTTACGTAAAGTTTGTATGATATTGACGTTTGAGAATAGAAATAAGACAAGTAAAAGTAAAGTTAGAAAGAGATAACCGAGACACAAGTATTTATAGTGGTTTGGCTACGAGGATACCTTCCTTGCCATACTCCACTCCCCAAGTAGCCTACTTGAGAGTTTCTAAACACTAGTCACCAATATCCTTTAACTGATGGAGAAGCCTCACAACGTTGCTTACACCTTTTAACAATACAAAGCTAGATTTCAGATTCTTCACTCAGTAGAATCAACCCAATAACATTACTTTAGTTTTACAATGATGGAGAATACAACTACAACTACTAAATGATATACAAGATTCAGCAATGTGAACTTAAAGATGCTATTGAGATGCGAGACAAGATTCTTGGAACTTGATCATCTCGAAGGGGTGTTTGGCAATTTCTTGTTTGAAGAGAATTACCTATAAAATGCTTAATAAAACTATGGAAGAATAGAGAGAATGATATGTAGATACGAGAGTTATTAGTTAGAAAGGTATGTCTAAATAAGAGAAATGGCTTGGTATTTATAGCCATAAAATTTACTATAGGCCGGTTCCGCCGGTTCTCTTGCAGAACAGAACCGGCTTTTATATCGAAGGGAACCAGCGCACAGTAACACAATCCGAATTTTAATTTTCAAAATCTTGAGAGATAGTGTATAATCTTGTAAGATTACCTTAAGATATGCTGCAAATAATGATGCTATTTATGATGCAAATATTACTTCACTTGTTTTGTATGAAATTTAAAGTGATACTTAAAAATGGAAAATAAACGTTTAAGTCGTTTTTACTTTCATAGAGATTTTACTAAATGTTATCAACAAAACATGAGAAGATCATACAATAAAATAAATGTTTTTTATGGGTTTATTTGTATTAACAATCTCCCCCTTTTTGTTGATGACAAAACTAAAATCTTTATGGAAGTAAATTAGTTTAAAATGGATTTGTTTTGAGTGTTTGGATTCATTTTACTTCCCTTCTCCATTTTACTTCCCTTCTCCTCTTTTTTGTCGAAACAAAAAGGTGCTAAGAAAAGGTTTCCAAAAATAAAGTTATAAGCGAACATATGGAAAGGTTTTATG
>BQNB010087999.1:0-27772 GCA_026074375.1 Tanacetum coccineum | reverse complement strand
ATCTTCACCCTTAGCCGAGAGACCGAATCACGCTCTCTGTACTCACGATAGTTATGGATTGTAAGAACTTAGAACGTAATAGACTTATCACCCAAATTGGATTATAACCAATAGAACTAGAAGATTCCATTCAATATACTTACCTCTTCATGAGTTAGAATCACCTAAATTATGAGATTCTCATATCGACCAAACTTTTGATGGACCCGAAGTTGAAGCAAAGGAAGAAATTATTGCAAGTACTTGAAACCTGGTTGATAGAAGCCTCACCTCCGCTAAGATTAACCCTTTAAGTGACATTGTCCCATCCACCATAGACACTAGGTACTCTATTGAGTTAGCCGACAGAAAGATTATAGAAGTTGATACCGACATTTGAGTAGTTTCGACGATATCATCAGTATAGGTTGGTTAACAAAGCACCACGCCATGAGAAATTGTGATTAAATATCGTTCGTATCCCCTTAGGAGTAATGGATATGCATCGATAGTTGCTAGTAAGCAGAGTTGTTTGATAGGATTGGTACGTTGGAGCGGGATAACCTGAGTCTTGGAGGCATGTTATGTGTTGAGAGAAAGAGAGTTGACCGTCTCTGGCATAGTATGCCGTATACTCAAAAGGATTTGTAAGACCAAGTTCCTCACTCTAAGGAACTCCGATATTGTTCGTCAAAAAGAAGGATAGATCCTTCAGGATGTATACCGACAACCAAGAATTGAACAATCTAACTGTGAAGAACCGTTACCATTACCTAGTATATATGATCTTTTCGATCAACTATGAGGATCTAGCGTTTACTTGAAAATCGACCTAAAGACTAGATACCGCCAACTAGAGTTCGAGAAAATGATATTCTAAGACCGTAATAGGACCCGTTATGGACAATTCAAGTTTAAGGTGATGCCATTTGGTTTGATCAACACACCAGAGGCATTCATGGATCTCATGAATCGGGTGTACAAACCGTACTTGGATAAGTTTGTGATAGTATTCATCGATGATATATATATTCGCTAAAACAGAAATAAGGAGTACGAGGAACACCTTAGGCTTATTTTGGGATTGCTTAAGAATAAGGAATTGTACGCCAAATTCTCAAAGTGTGAATTCTGGCTCCTAAAAGTGCAATTTCTTGGCCACGTTGTTGATAGTCATGGCATTCACGTCGATACCGCCAATAGTGAGTCAATCAAGGATTAGGCAACGTCTACGACTCCAACAAAGATAAGAAAAAATTTAGGTCCTGCCGGCTACTACCGATGATTTATTGAATTATGGAAACCTCTAACCAAATTGACTAAAAAAACGAATGGGAAAAAAAGAAGAGGAAGCCTTTCAACGGTGATGTAGAAACTTTGTCGTGCACCGATTTTAGCATTTCCCGATGGAACAGAAAACTTCATGGTTTATAACGCCTCGCACAATGGATTTGGTACTATAACGATGCAGAAGGAGAAGGTGATAGCTTACGAATCTCGACAACTGAAAGTTCATGAGAAGAACCACACGACACACGACCTAGAATTAGGAGAAATAGCGTTTACTCTCAAAATTTAGGAACACTACATGTATGGCATGAAGCACACCATGTTTACAAACCATAAGAGATTACAACACATTCTAGATCAAAGGGAATTGAACATAAGACCACATAGATTGTTAATATTTCTCAGTGATTTCGATTATAAGATTCGATATCACTCTGGAAAAGCAAGTGTTGTGGCAGACAGAGCAAGCTAAGCCTCTCAGGGTGAGAGACTTAGTGATGACCATTAATTTAAACCTACCGACACAAATTCATGAGGCACGAGTATAAGCTCTCAAGAATGAGAACGTTAAAGATGAGAACCTTCATGGTATGGACAAAGTGTTTAAAAAATGTCTTGATGGAACTCTCTGTATTAGGAGGAGGAGTTGGTTACCACGTGATAGAGACTTAGGAGAATTGATCAAGCATGAGCCACACAAACCTAACTAAGTCATCTACCCTGGAATCGGATAAGATATATCATAACCTTAAGCAATTTCACCAATTGACCGATATGGAAGCAGGTATCGCCACCTAGGTCAGCAAATGCTTGACGTGTGCTAAGGCTAAGGTAGAATATCAGAAACCATCAGGACTGTTGGTTCAACCGGAAATCCTACAATGGAAATGGGGGAAGATAACAATGGATTTTGTTACTAAATTGCCAAAGACGGCAACTGGTCAAGACACGATTTGGGTAATCGTTGATCGTCTTACCAAATCTGCTCATTTCCTACCCATGAGAGAAGATGACTCTATGGAGAAGCTGACGAGACAATACTTGAAGGAAGTAGTCTCAAGGCATGGCGTGCCGAGACTGCAGGTTCACATCACAATTATGGCAGTCACCGCACAATAGTCACACAAAATACACATTTTTTGACTTTAAACAGCATATGATCACACTTATTGACACTTTTGGCCACTTTATGCTTAATTGTTTGTGACTAAATACCTAAAAAAACATGCTTTGTGTGACTAAATATTACAAAAGGCCACCCAAACATAAAATTGATGTGACCATTGGATGCAGTAATCACACAAAATAAACATTTCTTCACTTTAAACAGTATATGGTCATACTTATTAACACTTTTGGTCACTTTATCCAGTACATATGGTCACGTAACTTAATATGTGTGTTTAAAGTTTAGTTTGTGTTAACTTGCCAAAAGCTAATGTGTATATAGCATTACTTAATCCTCTATATGAAATGTGGTTCATTAACGGGCATAATTCATCCCATGTGTCATACCAAACAGAAGCTTTTTCACCATTTCCTATTTTGTACGAAAAGTAAGGACGAACCGTATTACGAATTTGCAAGAGTTTACGCCAACCCCAACTGACATTTAACATAAACGGAACCTCCCAAAAACTACAATTTTTTAGTTTGTAAGCATGGATCCATCTAACCCACATCGACTCTTTATGCGTTATAAGCTTCCATATATGGGATGTCATTAAGGCTATGTTAACCGTATCTAACTTACGAACTCCAAGCCCACCTTCATTCGTAGGGAGACAAACATCATCCTAAGAAACTTTAGCTTTAACACTCTTCATCTCCCCTTGACACCATAAGAAACTGCACATCAGTTGTTCAATATCATGTATAATACCGGCTGGAAGAATGAACACGGATGCCCAATATAGATGCATAGATGACAAAACTGCAATCACCAGTTGACGTCGACCTGCAAATGATAACCATTTGTTCTTCTAATCTGTAATCCTCTTATGAACACATTCGATAAGGATTTTACAGTCCTTATAAAGGAGCCTAGAAGATATAATTGGTACACCTAAGTATTTGATGGGAAGAGTACCACACTCAAACGGCATGAGCTGAAGGATGTCATTCTTGACGTGGTCCAACACATTACAAATGAAAATCGTGCTTTTGGGGATACTTGGCACCATACCCGACACCCTTTCAAATTTATCCAACGCCTCAATTAAAATCCTAGCAGGTTGCACATCACCACGAGCAAACATAATTAGATCATCAGCAAAACAAATATTTATTATTTTTTGTTTACCACACTTATGATGATACGTGAAATTGCCATCTTGTCGAACCTTTCATTTCAAAATAAGCTTTTATATTTCCATCACCAATGTAAACATATACGGGGACAAGGGATCTCCTTAACGAAGACCTCTTTACCCTTTAAAATACCCATGCAAATTACCGTTGATGTTTATGGAAAATGATATGTTAGTTACATACGCTATAATCTACTTCACCATGTTCGAATGAAAACCAAACGCCACTAAAATATCTTCCAAAAACTTCCAATTCACCGTATCATAAGCCTTCTGAAAATCTATCTTAAATGTACACCTAGGAGGACCCCGATTCAAATGCTAGTTGTGCATAAGCTCTTGAGTGAGTAATATGTTGTCCGAGATAGATCTTCCCAGAACAAAGGCCGATTGATTATCACTTACAATATCGTCTAAGCCATCCTTAATTCGGTTAGTAATAATTTTGCTTATGCATTTATAGATTACATTACAACATGAAATCGGCCGATAATCATTAACTCGAGTAGGGGTAGATATCTTTAGAAGCAAAGAAAGAATGGTGTGGTTAATCTCTTGAAGAAGCTTACCATTTGATAAGAAATCCCTAACCGCCTTGAATACATCTGTTCCCACGACTTCCCAACTTTCCTTAAAGAAGACCGAAGTATAACCATCCGGGCCCGACGCCTTATCATTTCCAATAGAAAACATAACACTTTGAATTTCATCATCCGACACACAACATATCATGTTAGCTGCTTTATCAATACTTAATCTTCTCATAAACAGCCCCCGTGATTAAGGGGATAAACACCATTATCAATACCAATAAATTGCATATAATGTTGAAAAAAAATGTTAGGAACCAAGTTGCCTTCGTAAATAGCATTATCGTGTCTAGAAATGCAATCTATTCTGCTTCGACTAACCCTCGATTTAGCCGACTTGTGGAAAAACACAAAATTAGTATCTCCAACTTGAAGCCATTCAATCTTTGATTTTTGTTTTAAGAAACGTTCCTCATCCAATGCTGCTTGAGTAAAAGCCGTTAAATAAACAGCTTCTTCTTCACGAAGAGTAATAGATGAAGGATCTTTGTCTAGAGCCATTTGAACCTCGTCAAGTTCATGACAGAGTTGAACAACTCTATCATGAAGATAACCTTGTGACTGAAGTAATTTACGTAATGGCTTTTTCATAAACATCATCTTTTTCACAAGCTTGAACATGCTGTAACCTTGAACCTCCATTTTCCAATGCTCCGTAACCAACTGCATAAAATCAAGTTTGTATGCAAGAAAGTTCAAAAACTTGAACAGTTTAGGTTTATCTTTAGATACCTTTTGAATTTTTAAAACAGCCGAGGCATGGTCAGAAATGCGATAAGGTTAGAAAATCACATACGAACCCGGGTACTCATTATTGAAATCGATGTTGGACATAATGCGGTCGATCTTCTTCAATATACCAATTTCTCCTTTAGGCTTCTGATTCCACATATAATGTAGACCCGTACTATTGACATCCGTGATTTCAATCTTATTCACGCAATCATTGAAATCTCGCATAGAGATGTTAATGTTTTTTAAACCATGAAACGTATCTTTAATGAACAACGCGACATTAAAATCACCCATGATAACCCATGGTCTCGTGTTCACGAACTGCTTATGCATTTCAAGACTATTCCATAACTCTCTTCGAGTCTCATATGAGTTTGAAGCATAAACAAAAGTACAAAACTAGACTTTACGATTAGCTTTAAGGATAACCTGAGTATGAATAGCTTGGCTAGTACAAGATAAAACCACAACATCCACGACATTGTCATTCCAACCAATTAAAATATGAGACCCCTTCGTGCAAAATCTATTATTCAATGCCCATTTCCATTTCACAAAAACCTTATTGCAAACATGCTCCAACTTCCCAATATCAACATGAGATTCCAAGATAGCACATATGTTTAAGAAATTATCATTAATCACCTGACGAACCTCTGTTTGTTTAGGGGTGTGGTTCAAACCCCTTATGTTCTAAGAGGCGATGCTATACATTGGAACCATTCTCAATGGGAGTGCTTGACCCCTTAGTATTTGACTTATCTCGAGCTACATCATCAGTGGTTTCATCGTAACCGTTCTTGACATCTTCATCATCTGATTCATTTTGTAAATCCATTATGCCTTTTTTTATACCACCTACTGTTTGACCATCAAATTCCCTATTTGCACCACTAGAACTTTCATTCGTCAAAACATTAAAGGAGTTTGATGTCTTAGTAATATCTACCTGTTTCCGTTTCCATGACCCTTGCATTCGTTGTTTAGGCACTTGTTTATATGCAAGGTTTGTTTTAGGTCTCACCAGAAAAGATTTCTCAGATTGCTTTTTACCCTTATTTCTTCCTTTAACCACCTGGAAACCTTCATCTTGAACTTCCACAGCCTTCACAAGCGGCTCCTTCACGTGTTAGGCCAAAACCCAATCAACCGGATTAATCTCAAACCCGCTAGAAAACCCAATAGAAGTCAAACGGGTCAAAACCCAACCCAACTGTCAAAGACAGTTAAATAACTGTCAAATGACAGTTATTTCACAAAGGTCACAACGGTTCACCAGAACCATTGCAAAGATTCAAACTGAACCGATACAACCTTTAGATCGCACCTTTTCAGATTCTATAAATAGGAACAATTGTAAAGAACAAATTTGTGAGTATGAATGATTCAGATCAAATAAAACTTTTACTTTTGATATACGTTGATTGCACTTCAAATTCGATCCTGGAAATAAGGTTAAGACCTGTAGAACATTGGCATCAGAGCTTTGGTTGATTAACCAAGAATCATCATATACCAGTATTGTGTTTCCTGTTCTGAATCAGAAAAACACATTGTTTCGGCAAAAATCATTTTCGTGTGTTACGAAAAACACTCGAATCATAAAGAGGGGAATCCAGCCCGGTCTTGTTTGTTAATTTTAAGCTTTCCAAGGTTAATCTAACCGCGCTACAACAAAAAATAGGGGTTTCGCCACTCTTTGCAAATTTGAGAATTCTTTGCGTCAGCACATCAAAAATCTGGAAACCAAAATTCAAAACAGAAACCACAATCGTACAGGATAACAGAAGTCATCAAACAAAGGGGGGACGAAATCAGAATCAACAAACGGAAAGCAACACACCTGAGTATGAAGAAATACCGAACCCTAATCGATCTATGTTACCCAGATCATCCATATCCTTGAACAATTTTCAAGATCCCCAAAATTTGCGAAACCCTAATTTTCGCACAGCATATTAGGGAATCAGTGGTTCGAGTACACAACCACAGAAGATAGTAAGAGTTAAACCGACAATCATAGGCGTGCGGACGAATCCACCGTGGAGAAGAAGGCCTCACACCGGTGCGAAATCAACAAGGAGTTGGTTACCAAAACAAAAGAAAGAGAGCTGATATAGTAAAGCGACGCGGACAAAAAGAAAAGGGCAACAAGGGTTAAACATAACCCTTAAGAGGTTTTTCAAATCAAACCCTCCATTTTCATTTCTTTTATATATCAAATTTTTAGAATATTTAATAGGTTGAGCTTTTACAAAAGTTACCCCTTACTTTTAGAGATTAGTAACTTTGCCTAAAACCAGAAGATAAAATATAGTAGTCGAGAAATTTTTACTGCCTACTATATTAAGAGAATAATTTTGTAAGGAGTAATTAACCTTAGGTTATTCGAACATAGATTTTAAAATCCCCGAGGATAGTTTTTGGAATAAAAAAACTAGGTCTGATAATTATTAGATACCTTCAAGAGCACTTACCACAACTATCCGACACTTAGATGTTAGGAAATTTATTTGGGAAGATTTTATTAGATATCATATGAGATATGACGAAAGAAAGTGGAGAAAGCTCAAAGAAAGAAACTAGTATCCTAGTCACCTATTAATTCCAATGTCCAATGCTAAAACCCTCGAATTACTCACTATGGGCAATTCGGATGCAAATCATTCTCGTATGCGATACGGTTTATGGTCCTGGAAATGATAGAATCCCAATGAAAAACACCCACGCATACAACAAAAAAAAAACACAAAACCGCGAAAGCCATATGGAACGCCCTGAAAACTAGACACATAGGCGAAGATGAGAGTTGCAACAAGCGTGAAGTTGCAAACCTAAGTCCGACTGAATTGCTTACACATGAGGAAGTGAAACATCGATAGCTTTCCAAAAACTACAACCTTAGTAAATTAAAAGCATGCTGAAGTCTAGGGCACACTATGATGATGAACACCTAGTAAGCAAACTATTATAATGCTTTATTTTTCATGTACCAGATAGGTATCTACAAATAGTTGCGTCTAGTGAACAATACTCAGACCTAAGTGAAATGATCCTTAGAAGAAGACAATTGGTAGACTTAAAAACCTTACGAAAAGAAAGTGATTATGCACAAAAGCAAACAAGTGGGTACAATCAAGATTGACTATTGTTCCACGATATCAAGAACAAGGAAGGAATGCAGTGGTCATGGTGGATATTGATTCAAATCCTAATCACGAGGCCAAGAAAATAATTTTTAAGGAAGAAAACAAAATTCAAATATAACTTACTCATGATAAGAGTAGGTAATGGGTTTCAAATGCCCAGGAATATGGGCACATTGCAAACAGATGTCCATTAAAGAGAATAACAACAATCTCACTGAAGAAGACTTGGAGCCACAAATTACTCATGGCCAATTATGAAGAATCATAATTCAGGGAATGGAAGGAAATTCCATTCAACTATTCGACTAACCAATATCAAACAACAAGATGTTGCAGTGAAAGCTTGGATGGTGGTATAACCGAAAGTATGAATCAATCCTGGGACATCAAGGGAAGATTATACACTACAAGAACTCCAAATTTAGAAGGTGGATATAACCCAGACAAAGACTGATGAACCTGGACTTCAAGGAGCATTCACAAAATGGAAGGTGGAAACAACCAGAAAAATGATCAAAATGATACAATGAAGATCAAAGCATCAAAAGTGGAAATAACCAGAAGTATAGAAGATGATTCTACCTGATATAAGACCGATCACAAGCTCTACAGAAAATCCTACAAGAAAATCAGATGGGGGATTTAACCAGAAGATGGATCAAGAAGACTAAAAGACCTACGTCACAGCGTTTGTGATTAGGGGGGGAGATTCGGAGAGATTGTTGGGCCAAAACCCAATCAACGCGTTTAATCCCAAAACAATGATTTGGAAAACCAATAAGGAAGTCAAACGGGCAAAACACAACCAATGTAAAAGACTGTTAATTAAACTGGTCATAATGAAGTTATTTTCACATTAAGGTACACGGTTCACCAGAACCATTGCAACTGATTTCAAACTGAACCGATACAACCTTTAGATCGCACCATCATTACAGTTCTCTAAAATAGGAACAATTGTAAGAACAAATTTGTGTTATGGATGATTCAGATCAAATAAATTTTACTTTTGATATACACCACCTGGAAACCTTCATCTTGAACTTCCACAGCCTTCACAAGCGGCTCCTTCACGGATATAGGGCACATCTCAGTTGAGTGACAAAACGTTTTACACGTTAAGCACTGATGTGGCCTCCATTCATACTCGATCATAACCTTTTCACATGTATATCCTTCGGCTTCTTAGTTGGGAACAGCCACAGTAAACGTCTATTTGAGCTCAACATCAGCATCAATTTCAATATTGGTTCTTCTTGTGGTACGCGATATCTTTTGGGGTCTTTGATCAGCCCATTGTGTTATTGGTGGAGATGAAGAACTTGCTAGCTGTGTACGTTTATGGTCGGTGGGACCAACAGGTCCACCATTCTTGCTTGCAGTGTTAGCCACAACCATTGATCCTGATCTTGGACCTCGAGCAGGTGCATGAAGTTTTACGTTAGTAGGACCACCCGCAGTGTATTCTTCTCGAACACCAATCCAAATAAAACCATATAAAATATTATAAAATTACTACTAATGTTGGAACAAAATCAAAAGCTGAACTGACTAAACAACTCTGGTACTTATTAACCCCTTTGATATTTTTACTCTCCTGCTCGGTCTTCGGGGTGAAAGAATGTGCACTGATACTAGCAGCTCCGGGCCTGCATCAAGATAAGTGAAAAGTGTCAAGAAGATACTTTTGGTATTTCATATTCGTGTTGGAACTGTTTTATCTTATTATTACTACATGAACATGGGTCTTTTGTGGTGATTTTTACGCATTAATTTTCTTAAATGTCAAACACTCAGAACTGATTATCTAATATCAGTTTCAAACGCATACAAAAACACTTGATTATAGGAACGAGAGTTAGTACCTGGATCCCAAGGTATCAGTTGGCCTTGACATAGAATCAGGAAGATTCCTAGGATATATTCCTTGTTTAGGTCCACGGTATCCATCATTAGATTTTGACGAAACCGAGCTTGTACTCGAAGCTGCATCCGCCTTTTTTACAGAACGCTTCCTCTTCATTTTTGCATTTTTCCAACCATCAGCTACAATAGGCAATGCTCGGTCCTCATCCTGAACACTATTACTAGTGGGGCCCCTTATCGATTCTCTATCCTTCTCTACACTCACACTTGATCTAGCAGGAGCGTTTGGACACACATCTACCTTTGATGTTCTGGTCCGTTTGTTAGGTTCCGTATTTATCCCTCTTTCTTCAGCTTTCTGCTGATTAACGTCGATAACATTAGGGGGGCCCATCCTAGAGACACCAGATAAACCATTTGGGCGTCATCTTTGTTTTGTTGGAATATGTGGAAAACACTTGTTGACAGCCTACACGCCCTCACTAAAGATCTTCACACGTTCCCTGATAAAGAACACAAATTAGTAAACCAAATACATCCGTAATCCCAAAAAAAATTAAAGAAATTTTTACCTGCCCTTAGTGATGGATTCACGAAGACCGACTTTTAATTTTTTAAGATCGTGAGGAAAGGAACTACAAATCTAGGCCTCTGGTATCCAAAAGGATCAGGCTTAGATCTGAAAGCATAATGCTCGATGTAACCTAGACAAAAAGGGTACCTCACGGGGTTGTCAAATACTTGGTGGAAATGTAGTATGTTGGAGTGCAAAGAAGCAAAGCTCCGTGACTATGTCATCCTGAGTATGTCGATGATGGATGCTTTGCTCAAGTCCTTTGGTTCAAAAGCCAAAGCCAGCTGACTGACTATGATGTTCTCTATGACAAGGTACCCATATTTTGTGATAATACAAGTGTGACTGCCAAATCAAAGAATCCAGTGTTGCATTCTAAGACTAAACATATTGGCATCAGGTATCACTTAATCAGGGACCACATTTTAAAAGGTGATATTGAGCTTCATTTGTATCCACTGAATTGCAACTAGTAAACATTTTTTACAAAATCACTAGCTGAGCCTAGCTTTACTAGATTGGTCGCCGAGTTGGGTATGCTCAATATTAAAAAAGAAGTCTCTGATAAGAAAAAGATTTTAAATGATTCTCTCATATGAATATTAAATGTTTTTTAAGGTAACTTTAATGTTACTATTAAGTTCAAAGACAAACATTCTCAATATTTAATTCGAATTTACTTTAAAAAGTTACTTACTTTCTCAAAAAAGGGGAATTTACAGTGCACGAAAGGGCAAGGTGCCCACGTTTTCTAACAGTTCACCACTACGCATTGAATGCGGAACTCAAACGTTTTTTTATTTTTCAAAATATAAAATCTTTTATGGTATAAAGTATAAACTATTCACTCCACACACATACACATCACTTTTCCAAATCAAAACCTTAGAAACACCACTTTAACCATCTCTCACAAAATCCTTTCATCAAAAGAAGATAAAACCTTTTCTTTTAAACAACAATGGCATGAGAATCTTCATCACAACAACAACCAAAACTCACTCCTGCATCCAACGTTCACTTTGAATATGAAGATGGTCACATAGCTTTCAACAATAGCATTGCTTTGTCGGATTCTAAAATCCCTTTATACAATGATATGCTTCAGTTTTATCAAACAGTTGTACCTTAGGGAATTCTCGTATACGGCTGAGGTAGAGAGTACAACGAACACAATCACCTTCACCCTTTCCAATTTTGACAAACCTTTATCCTTCAACCTTGATGTCTTTTCATCCATCATTGGTTTGAAGTATACTGAGAATTTTTCCCCTTTACCTCAAAAGGAAACGATGAGGGCTGCTTTAGCAACTCTGGGACTTGTTGACGAGAATAACCCTAAAATTTCATCCACCGATCTTCTCAACTCGTCTCCGCTACTTATCAGCGACATAGAGGGTTCTTATTCTATATATTGTCAAATGTCTGGGAGGTAATCACGGATCTCATGATCAGCTAAACATCAACCACCAAATGATTGCATATGGCTTATGTTGAGGGTTAGATATTGATATTGCTGGTATTCTCTCAGACCTTGTTACTAAATTAACAACTAGAAAAAGGGAACTCAGAACAATTTCTATACTAGGTATATGTCTCTTATTATTGAACACTTGTTGGGTGATGCCTACACAAATGACAATCTCAAAACAATGAACCCCCACAAAATCACTACCTCATCTTTTAAACCTTTAACAGCATATGAGGTTCCTTTAACCTCATATATCCGATAAGTGGCTAAAATTTCTGAACAACCTGAAAAGCCTTTGATCCTTCCATCTGAGGAAGTGAATGTTGACACCACTCTCATAAGTCCTTATCAGGGACCGCTATGCAGCATGGTGCTTAGCCCAAAGAAAAAACTGACAAGAAGTCAAAGAAGAATAGAAATTAACCTTCCTCCAAACCAGATACTTCCAAGATTGTCAAGGAATCATCTCCAAAGGAACAAATCAGTGATACTCAGCTTGCCGAGGAAACATTGGCCACCACTGACACCACCCTGAGTCTAGTTGCCACCGAGTCAGCTGAGGAGCAAGAAAACCAGCTTAAACTTATTGATGCCGAAAAGGTAACAGTTTATTACATTAAGGGACACTCTAAGCAACCACTCTCAAACTTCTCTAGGAGAGAGTGGTGAAGAATAAGGCTACCCTCGACCCAATATAGAGTCAAAATCAGCATTTACATTCCTTAAAACAATAGACATTGCGAGAATAAACACATCTAGTGCATGAAAGTCAGACCCCTGTATGAACTAAACTTCACTCACTCAAACTCAGGGGTCCCTGAACCAATAAAAAGAGTACCAAGGTCTTAGATCTTTGAGGGGACTAGATAATCACACCCAGTTTTCTTAGGGACAGCGTACCGGTGATCTTTCCCCATATAACAAACTCACAAATGAAAAGAGTCCCAAAAGTCCTAAACATTTGAGGGGACCGGATAATCACACCTAGTCTTCTTAAGGACAACGAATGGCGATCCTTCGCTTCATTACAAATTCACTCTTTCAACTAACAAATTTATGCAGGTATAAGAAACTATTGTTAAGGAGGAAGTAAGGGAGCCTGTGATTAAATCGCTTGGTGATGCCCCACTTAATGAGTTTAGAGGGGCTGATGCAAATTTGGATGCTGATAAGAGTCCTTTTGACACGAAGTAAGAAATAAAGTTCGTTGGAAAGGAGGTTCCAAAATTCATATATAATAGCTCTAAGGTCAATGAAGATGCCAGTTAGGGCATTGGAATTTCTCTTTCTAATCAAGTTATGCAAGAGGCCGACTCTGATCTAGAATCCATACCTGATGATAGGGGTGTTAACGAGTAGAGCTTTTAACGAGGTACTCGAGCTCGTGCTCGTTTATCTCGAGTCGAGCTTCTCAAACAAAATTTTGTGCTCGATTAGTTTCACATGTCGAGCTTATTAATCTAATATTTGGCTTGGCTCGTTCGAAAGCTCGTTTAGCTATTCGAGTCCAACGAGCTAAACAATTTAGTCAAGTTTAACGTGCTAAACAAGCTAATCGAGCTAATCGAGTCGAATAACTAGTTTTAAAAATATTTTAGTTTAGATGTTTCTGTGCGTGTTTAAAAATTAATTCCATCTCAATAACATAATTCAAAATATGTCACACATCATTAGCATCAAACTATACTTCAAGTTTTTATCCATTATCAATTTGTCCTTTTACTTTTATAGCTTCCTATCCTTTCTTTACTTATGTTTCTTTTTGGATGTGGGGTTCAATCTTTCTTTGTTTTTCTATATACCTATCAAGTATGTTAGAACACAATGAATCATCACCATACACTTAAGAATTACTAGTAAAAAGTTATGTATTCAAAAAATTATTTTACCAAACTGCAGTACATGTTAGAACAATATTGTTTGGTTTCACGGAGAGTTTTAATGAAATATTATAATGTTCATATAACTACTTGATGAAAAGACACGTTATATTACTCTTTCTTGGTGTGTCAAATAACATATTTAAAAAGCTGATACAATCTTAAATACAACCTTGACGTAATATAAGGATGAAAAATTATTTTTAACATCAAATAAGAATGTCTTCATATACATTTTATTATCCATATATTTGAAACCCTGCTATGACTTAATAGTTTGTAGATGATTTTTTAGTTTACCTGATTTCGCAAAGTAATAGAGATTTCACATACTTATTTGACTATTTGTAGATCTATTACATTTGAAATTTAATAAAAGAGGTGCCAATGACTTATTTATTATTTCTAATTTCTACATAATAATTGATGTTTGTCTCAAATAAATGCAATAAAGCATTGTGACTGTCACACCCCGCTGAAGCGGAAACGCGAGGCGCGACTAGAAAGGGATTAATCACAACACATTGGCGTCTATATAGAGAACCTAAAGCATGAAAATAATATAAGGTATAGACACGCAATGTCATGAAAATACCCAAACACATCAACAAAATCTAAAAGGCGTCTGATATTGAAATGAAGGCAGTTCATTCCAACGTCATCACAAGCAAACATTCATACATCCTAACAGCATAAAACAAATAACATTCATCATCCAAAACAAATAAACGAAATCTAGATAACTAAACTTCGTCAGCTGCCTACGGTCCATCTATCCACTTTTCCTAACTTTAACATCATCCTCCTAAAAATGATGCTTATACGTCAACACAATGGTTGGTGAGAAACACAGGTTGTCAGACACTCATATCCAATCCATTTCCAAAACAATTTATCCAATTACTGAGACATTTACATGACAATTATGCTAACTAACATACAAGCTAACATGCAATTCAATCAAATCAATCACTCAGACACCAAGCAGACGACCTCAATCGCTCTCGGATCATACCAAAGCCGTGTGGTTTCCACCTAGCCCAGTCCATGGATACCAGCAAGTAACCCTCTTGCTGACTAGGCCACAATACCTTCCCCTAAACAAGCCATGGATACCCACAAGTAACCCTCCTGACTTAGTCCACACATCAATATCACATCACATAACATGTAGCACATAACGCATATCAGTCACATAATGGTCAATGCATTTACACTAACACATAATCACGGCAATTTAAAACTCATTTCATCACTTGCATCATTTTCATCCTAAGTTTAAAACGTAGTAAAAAGTAGGACTATGTAACTCACCTAAATGCTCAAAACGCAGCTTCTAATTCCTATCACGCAACTATACAAATAAATAAACACGGTTACACGGGACCAAGATAAAAGCTCTAGCCCATGTAACAAACTTATGATGGATGTCTAAGGGTTTGATTAACCATCATGGGTTACCCCGACACCACGCCCAACTTTAACCAACGTATTTACTCATAATTCCAATGATCTACTTTTTACCCGAAAACGCTGAATTTTTTAATCACTTTATGAACACAAATAAAATACTAAAACACCAAATTAGAACTTCATACTGGATCTCCTAAATATCTAATGGGTTGTAATCATCCATGATTTTTTGAAAAAATAATACTAAGTGTAACTATTTTATAAAAATTCAACATCACAAAGTACTCAAATTCAGATTGCACACTAAAATGTATGGCCCTAATTACCATACTTAGACATACAATTAGAAGCTATCCTTCTGGGGATTTTTTATATACATATTGAACTTAACCATGTTGATTGGCTAACCTTAATTCCATTTTTAAGTTAGGGTTTTACCCTCCCAAACATGACCTAATTCTGTCTCGTATTTACTGTTTTAACAACTTTTCTTGTAACGACCATTTGACCAACCACAATAATAATAATAATACTAGGTATCCGCAAATACTATATAGAGGATAAACTTACTATCTATAAAACTCAATTTAACATATCCTCCAATTAGGGTAAGAGAATAATTTCTACCCATACCACCATCCTTATCATGAATACGCATATAAAAAAACATATTACACTACCACCTTACAACCAGGCACAAATACATGTAATCATGGTCACAAGTCTACGTGTGTGATGCCTTTATAATTATGTTGGCCACCATAATTATAAGTGCTTCCTTTCACACGTGTACTTACTTTCAAGATTACCCATTTCAATCATAATTCGCATTTAAGCACATATACCACATTGCACATCTTAAACCACTGCAACTTAAAACATAAAGGATTCTCCATCAAATAACTACTTACTTATATCAAAATAAAATCAAAACGACATAAAGGAACGAAAGTCTAGCAACAATTCCCAAAATACAAAATACCTAAAAGAAATAATCAATAACAACATGACGAGGTAAAGGATGGGAAAAACTTATGCTGGGCCTCACTTGGGTTTGACTTTGCCTCCGTAAGAATCACCCGACTCTGCGGGTCTAGCCTTATTACGCGCATTCGACAAACGATCAACTATCCTATCTCTTTTAGTTCCATAAGAGGCTCCTTTTAATGCTTAAGTCGAGTTGGGAAAACGGTTCCCCAGCGAGACTTCTTACGGGTGGGGGAAAAACATAGCTAAAATACTAAAAAAGTAATACATATCATATCAGATAATGGTAGGCAAAATAACTAAAATGACAACTTAGCATAATACGAAATATATAAGCTATTCAAAAATAGAGGGGATGCATAGCAGTTATAAAAATAAACACTTGAGTCCTAAATGCATCTATATGAAGGACCCCTAGGTTATAGTCTAGGCTTAACCACCTACTTCTCTAAAACCAAAGGCTCTGATACCAATCTGTCACAACCCGCCAAGGCACAAACGCGAGGCGCGATGAGAAAGGGAATCATCCCAATACATTGGCGTCTATATAGAGAACCTAAAGCATGAAAATAATACAAGGTATAGACACGCAATGTCATGAAAATACCCAAACACATCAATAAAATCCAAAAGGCGTCTGACATTGAAATGAAGGTAGTTCATGCCAACGTCAAGACATGCAAACATTCATACATCCTAACAGCACTAAACAAATAAGATTCATCATCCAAAACAAATAAACGAAATCTAGATAACTAAACTTTGCCAGCTGCCTACGGTCCATCTAGCCACTTTTCCTAACTTCAACATCATCCTGCTGAACTGAAAATGATGCTTATACGTCAACATAATGGTTGGTAAGAAACATAGGTTTTCAGACACTCATATCCAATCCATTTCCAAAACAATTTATCCAATTACTGTGATTATAAAACAATACATTTACATGAAAATTATGCTAACTAATATATAAGTTAACATGCAATTCAATCAAATCAAACACTCAGACATCAAGCAGATGACATCAATCGCCCAGGCCATGGATACCCGCAAGTAACCTTCCTGTTGACTAGGCCACAATACCTTCCACTAAAGAGGCCATGGATACCCGTAAGTAACCCTCCTGACTTAGTCCACGCATCAATATCACATAGCATAACATGTTGCACATAACGTATATCAGTCATATAATAGTCCATGCATTTACACTAACACATAATCAGGGTAATTTAAAACTCATTTCAACACTTGCATCATTTCCATCCCAAGTTTAAAACACAGTAAAAAGTAGGACTATGTAACTCACCTGAATGCTCATAATGCAGCTTCCAATTCCTATCACGCAACTATACAAATAAATAAACACGGTTACACGGGACCAATCTAAAAGCTCTAACCCATGTAACACACATATGATGGATGTCTAAGGGTTTGTTTAACCATCGTGGGTTACTCCGGCACCACACCCAACTTTAACCAACTCATTTACTCATAATT
The DNA here is from genome assembly GCA_026074375.1 of Tanacetum coccineum. Lineage (NCBI taxonomy): Eukaryota > Viridiplantae > Streptophyta > Magnoliopsida > Asterales > Asteraceae > Tanacetum > Tanacetum coccineum. Next base: position 10,032 of record BQNB010087999.1, on the reverse strand, counting down.
CCAATGATCTACTTTTTACCATAAAACGCAGAATTTTGTAGTCACTTTATGAGCACAAATAAAATACTAAAACACCAAATTAGAACTTCATACTAGATCTCCTATATATCTAATGGGTTATAATCATCCATGATTTCTTAGAAAAAATAATACTAAGTGTAACTATTTTATAAAATTTCAACATCACAAAGTACTCAAATTCGGATGTGATTGCACACTAAAATGTATGGCTCTAATTACCATACTTAGACATACAACCAGAAGCTATCCTTCTGGGGTTTCTTTATATACATATTGAACTTAACTACTGTTGATTGTCTAACCTTAATTCCACTTTTAAGTTAGGTTTTACCATCCAAAACTTGACCTAATTCCGACCCGTATTTACTGTTTTAACAACTTTTCTTGTAACGACCATTTGACTAACTTCTCGAACTCAACAACCTTTGAGGCGGGACTTTTTGAAATGTAGACTCTCTGGCCTTATTCTTAGGCTCTAGAAACACCTCAAAACACGTTACCATCACGGAAATAACCTCGCATGAACACAACCTTAAATTTTGTTCAACTCCAAATCATGTTCTAACGCAAACCCTAACATGCAACATGCATGATCATGGTCCTAAGCTAACCCTAATCATTATAACATTATTAAAGTTCATATATAATCTGAATTTTATGTAAACTCTAAATCCATCATAGATTATGGTACATGAATATATAAATCTAACTAGGATGAACATACTTACCTTGAATGCTAGCACCTAAACAACAGTTCTTGAGGGTTCTTGGATCACTTGATTTTTGGCACTCCTAGGGTTTTGAGAGTTGGATCTCATGGAACAAAGGAGAAGAGGGAATGAAATTAAGACTAGGGTTTATAGTATTTATAAGGTTTAGATAACTAAGAAACCTTAACTAGTATTTGTGTTAAACTAAAACACATTTTTTTCATTTTTTTCCTTGCAACCGTACGAACCAATACACACACACACACACACACACACACACACACACACACACACACATATATATATATATATATATATATATATATATATATATATATATATGTATATATATATATATATATTATTTTATTTATTAATTAACTAATTATCTTCATTACCTAAAGTTTTCATAAAAACCTAAGCTAATTTGATTAAACCTTTTTACGTAAACGCTACTTACTAAACTTTCTACAAATAAATTTTCATTTCACATTTCACTTTCTATTTTTAGAAAGTTTGCTACAAACTTTCATATTTCACTCACTTCACTTATTTCCAACACGACACATTTCTCATAAACGCTTAACACAAAATCATCCAACTATTGACGTAGCATTGCATGCAATACGCCATTCCTTTCCATTATCACTACATGTGAATAAATGGAATACTCAACACCAAACACAAACGTACTCAAAATGAGATGATCATACACCTCAAAATGATATCATGCACCCATTCAAACCACTTAGCATACGTATATAACATATAGCATACAAGAAATTACAAAAAAATGAACTCTTAGCCATTTCTAAAGGTATCACTAACCTGATTAAATCACAGTGACCATCTATTCACTTTCTTTTATAATCAAAGAAACAAGGGAGGAGAAGATAAGAAAGCAAAATACATATGGCAAGCAAATGACACATGGCAATCGAGGCAAACATCATAATGCACCAAATGAACCAAACATGCATAAGACAAATGTCGCAGATGAAGCAAATACAAGAAGTCAAACATATACAACAAGCCATAGGTCAAAAATGAGAAGGCATACAAAAGCAAGAGAGGAACAAAAGCACATAGAGCCACACAGCATAGGCATAAGCACAAAACCATGGAAAATAGATAAAAAAGGACCTTTAAGACATAATAAGATCAAGAAAGCCTAAAGCAAAGGGAGATGAGCATAAAGGCAAACCAAGCAAGGCACCAAATGAACTAAAAATGCAAAAGACTAGTTAAGTACAAGACGCATCTATGAATAAGGCAAACATATACTACAAAGCAAGAGATAACAAGGAATACAAAAGGCATACAAAAGCTAGCAAAGATAAGAGATTAAATAAATATAAAAAAGGACATAATGGAGCAACTAAGTTCGATAATCCTCATTCCTATCATGGTTATGTCCTCGGACAAGAGAACCTCTTTCATGTCATGCTTTAGTTTGTCCTCTCACCTATGTTATAGTTTATCCCTTCTCCTCAATCCGTCGACCGTGTTGATTGTGGTCTTCTCTTGACATGTACCAACCACCTCAATTGTCCTTCCCTCATATTTTTAATGATAGTCTCAACTTCAAGCTTTGCTCTATACACTCCATTAGAAATCATGTCGAGCACTATTTTACTACAAGTTTAACTTAGCATTCTTAATTTCACCACTTCCACCTTATTTGGTTTTGCAGACATACAACAAGATCATCATCTATAAGTTTATAAGCATATACAAAAAAATTACTATCACTGAGCCAAACAAAAAAGAAACATTCAAAACAAAAGAAATAATAATGAAGTTCAAAAGTTTAGAGTTAACCAATGAAGATATAAGATGTCTGGGTGGCTATATTCTTTCAAACACTCGTGCATATAAAAGGAGTAAAAGGCATATACTAAGAATTTATACTTCTCCTTCGACGACCGTGTTGACTGTGGTCTTCTTTTGACATGTATGAACCACCTCAATTGTCCTTCCTTCATCTTTTTGATGATAGTCTCAACTTCAAGCTCCGATCTATACACTCTATTAGGAATCATGTCGAGAACTGTTAACCACAAGTTCACCTTAGCATTCTTAATTTCGCCACTTGCATCTTATTTTGTTTTACACAAATACAACAATATGATCATCATCTATAAGTTGTAAGCATATACAAGAAACTACTATCACTGAGCCAAACAAAAAAAAATATTTAAAACAAAATAAATAGTAATGAAGTTCAAAAGTTTAGAGTTAACCAATGCAAATATAAGATGTTTGGGTGGCTATATTATTTCAAACACTCATGCATATGAAAAGAGTAAAAAGGCATTTACTAATGATTAATACTGGTCCTCAATCCGTCGACCGTGGTCTTCACTTGAAATGTACGAACCACCTCAACTGTCTTTCCCTCATCTTTTTGATGATAGTCTTAACTTCAAGCTTGGCTCTATACACTCCATTATGAATCATGTCAAGTATTGTTTTACCACAAGTTCACCTTAGTATACTTAATTTTGCCACTTCCACCTTATTTGATTTTGCACAAATACAACAATAAGACCATCATCTACATGTTTATAAACATATACAAGAGACTACTATCACCGAGCCAAATAAAAAGAAAACATTCAAAATAAGATGATTCATGGCTATATTCTTTCAAACACTCATGCTTATTAAAAGAGTAAAAGCCGTATAAGGATTTATAGCTAATATAAGTATATGCATTTTTATAAGTCTTAATAAAATGAACATCATATATTACCTTATGATTGTAAGACTAAGTGTTTTAACTTTGTTAGTAAATTTGTAACTGTAAAATTATCATAAAGAACATATATTACAATTGGTTAAGAGTTATAAGTATAATAGCAAAGATAACTATCCCACATTGAAAAATAGAAGAAAGTGGAAAGAGATGAGTCCCCATAAAACAAAGACCCATTTACATTTTTTAGAAGTGACTACATCTCACTTGAAAAAACATAAGTACATGTATTGTACACTCTTGCATTTTAATGCAAAATTATTATTTATCATAAGTTATTAGTAAAACTTTTAGTTCGAGCTGTATAACTATTTTTGTAATCGCAAACGATCTTTTTTGAGCTCGAGCTTGTGCTAATAAACGAGCCGATCGAGCATCTAAAGCTTGATACTAGTTTATTTTAAAACTACAAAAAAAGTTATAAGTTTTGTACTTAGCTTAATTTATATTCAAATAGGGGGAGATTGTTATGCCAATTCAGTGCCCAATTATCCTTGCCTAGATTTAAACAGAAATTAGGCTAAGTATTGAAGACTCACTGAGTGCAAAGCATTAGCGAGAAATGAAGACTCGCTGGGTATAAAGCATCAGCGAGTAGTGAAGGACTCGCTGAGTGCAAAGCCTCAGCGAGCACCTCAGACGTATTCAAGTCAAAGACATCATTAAGCAATTCGAAGATTACTTCGCTCTTATGTAGAGGGAATACGTTAAAGGTTTAAGGAGAGTCAGGGGTGGCAATACCTTATGATCCTATTACCGTTTGAAGAAGAGCAAGCTAAACTTAGCTTCTCTTAGTTGAGTTTAGGTGGGATAAGTCAATAAAGCATTATGGCCAGACAAAGTGGTGTTTAACTTAAAGCCTGAACTAAAGTACGATTTGGTGAAAGTTATGAACAGTTGGCAGAAATGTTCACAAAAGTATGGGCACCATAGATTCTTCTACCATTCGACCAGATCTTCTAGATTGTATTCTCATTTTCCAGAGATGTTTCTAAGAATGGACGTGCATTAAATGCAGTTGTACTTCCACCACAAGATTCTTAACAAGTCCCAACTACCCCCACTAAGGATACAACCTCGTATCAATATAAATAGAGAATGTTGTAAGAGTAACTGTCATCGCTTTTGTTGTTGTCATTATTATAGTCATTTACTCCTTTGTCGAACTTACACTTTAGTCGGCTATACCTATCAGCGGGTCTCTACAAGTTCGCTTGTAAACTTAATTCACTGTCAAGTTTACTTATTCAAAGGGTGATCTTACATTGTCATTCAACTTATGCGATCCATAGCATATTGTAATACTTTGATTATATCAATAAAGTATTACACGATTGAAAAGTTATTAATTGCGTTATTTACTACTTCATAAGTGTTATATTTTCATATAGATGTGTTAATTGGGACTTTCACTTCCTTATTTTACCAAACTTTATACACACTTCCAATATCATTTCTACTTCAACAATATTAATTTTTCATTCAATAAAATCACTATGGATCTCAACGCTCCCAACAACACCATTGGTAATTACGATATTTACAATATTAATTTTTCATTCAATAAAATCACTATGGATCTCAACGCTCCCAACAACACCATTGATAATTACGATATTTATTTTTAAGATGATGCAAAGCGATATATGTGGGGTTATGAGGCTTATGAACAATTTCTAGCTATGAGTAATCAAGAAGCCAAGGGTTCAGGATCAAGATCGGCTCCTAAGCGGACGCGGACATACATACCACGTGAACGAGAGGAAGCGGAACAACGTTTAATCAACGACTATTTTGGCGACGATGAGAATCCTCCTAAATACTCGGAAGAGAATTTAAGGTGCAGGTATCGTATGAGTTCTACACTTTTGCTAAAATAGTCAATGATATTACAAATTATAAAGCTGAGCCTCTTCCCGAGTACTTTCTTTTTTTAATCAACGTTACGATGCTATCGGTCATGCAAGTATTTATCCTATTTTAAAGTGCACATCCGCCATACACCAACTGGCATATGACACTCACCCGATGCATTTGACGAGTATTTGCAAATTGATGAACGTTGTTCACAAGAATGTTTAGAGAACTTTACAAAATGCATATATATTTTATACGTAGAAGAGTATTTAAGAAGACTCACTTTAGAGGTTATTGAAAAAACATATGCATTGCACGAAGACAAACATGGACTCTTGGGAATGCTCGGGAGTATTGATTGTATGCATTGAGACCGGAAGAACTGTCCAAAGGCTTTACATGGGCAATTCAAAATAAGTGATAAAAAATATCCAACTCTTATGTTAGAAGCCGTTGCGAATAAAAAATTGCGGATTTGGCATGCATTTCTTAGGGTTTCGGGGGCAAATGAATACCTTAATGTGTTATATGGTTCCCCGTTAGTTGATGATGCGATTTACCTGTTAGGAGAACCAAAGAACTTCAAGATAGTAAAGTGCACAACGAGCTTCGACACGACCTCGTGTAGCATTTGTGGAACCTTAATCACTAAATTGTATTTTTTTTGTTTACGTACTATTTTGTTTACGTAATGTTTGTTTTATTGTAATGTGTTTTTAATTTTAATGAAATTTATTTAAGTTTAATTGTGTATTTCTTATTTTATGTAAATGAAAAAAAAATTCTCCCACGACACCGCGTTTTAGGCTATGGCTTCAAGAGGGAGCTACACAAATGTGGTGCCAAAACATTTCTGGTGCCATAGCACTTTTGCTGACGTGACAACACTTTTTGTGTTGTGGCTTCAAGCCATGGCAGCACTCTACCCAGTGCTCTAAACTTGTTTCGTTCCACATAAGTACTTAAAGCTCATCCTATGTTCCAGTGGAACATATATAACCCACTATGTTATGTATTAATAAGGTGCAACACTTCATTATGTCATGTTATACTAAGTTGGATGTATGTTATATATATATATATATATATTGTTCGGACTTGCCGAAAGTTGTTCCGCATAAGTACTCTGAGGAGTTGTCCAAAGCTAGAACTAATGGTTATATATTTTTCACGTACAGATGCACTATTAACATTGCCCTTTTTGAGATATAGATTTCATGGCTGTGAGTTATATGGATGTGATTAGAAGTGAAAACGCAACTGTGAGTTATATGGATGTGTTTCGGTTTAGTACCGGTTTACCCGGTACCGGTACCGATATACCCCTCAGATCGGGACTACATATTTTGGTCGGGAAAAACTACGATACCTCTTAAACGGTGCGGGTACGGTATCAAAATGGTACCGTGCTCATCCCTATGTTGGTGTATTAGATAGCAAATGTTTATTTTGAAACTTTTAGGTGTTGTCAATTTTAATCCATGTATATTCAAGTTTTAAGATACTATAAGTGGAAGTGGCAGTTTCGTCATTATGCTTTACAATCCGAGTAACAAAGAGGTTGTGAAAATTATATAAATGAAGAAAAGGATTGCATAATAAATGAACCTATCTTATTAAAAAAAATCAAAGTTGTGTGTATACAAGCGAAATTTTGCCCCAATCTGTTAATGTATCCCCCTCCCCCCCCACCCTCCACCCCCCCCCCCCCCCCCCCCCCCCACACCCTCCCCACAACCGAAAACAAATTTCCTAAAAAAAATGTGTTTTACAGTAGTAATCGATAAACAAATAAAATCAAAAGTTTTGTCTTTCTGGATATGGTAAATCAATTTTAAACGGTCATCTTGATATCCGATAGATCATCCATAGGTATCTCGAGACCCATAAACTCGTCATCTTGTAATATTATGTCATCTATTGTGTTCAACCATGAACCCAGATCCTGACTTTGTTCACTGGAAGCGTCCCCAAGAACGTCCATTTCAGGAATCTCTAAATGCGAGAAGTGAAGTGGGGGCTCATCTTCAACGTTGTCCTTAAAAGAATTGCTGCTTTTGCCTGTCGTTTCAAATTCCTGACACCGTTCTAATGTCTCTTTGACATTAGCTAAAGCTTCCTTCTTTGCAAGTTTGGTACCGGCACTTCTACCTCTAGGCGCATTAGGGCCATAACAACTCTGCGTTAACATTTATTTTATTACTAAACCATAATCAATAAACTGTTTCACAAGATTTGACAAGTGATTAATAAACTCGAAAAAATATGATCAATAAATATTACCATGTATTTCTGGTAAGCCAATACCGTTTGCTCGGTCAACTGAATCTTGTTTGGATTCCCTACAAATATATATCATAAGTCAGAATGAGAATAATGTTGCTTGTTGCATACAAATAAAATATAGTTAACGTGAAATAATAACACTACTTACTTCTCTTGAAGCGCCTTTGCCTCAGTAGTAGTCTTTAAAAGTTTATCGAGCACGCTTGTCTTTCTGGAAACCTATTAAATGATAGTATAAAGATATCAAGATTTAATTACTATTTTTTCAGTTTAACGATAGAGTTTTCATCTTTAGATATATGTACCTGTTCATGATACTTATTTCCAAGGTCACTGATAAGCCCGTCGATATCATCATCCAATTTTTGTACAGCAGGCTGAAAAAAATGTTTTAAAAAAAGTAAATTATCAATGAAACAAAAATCTTTTTCTTTAATACATCTGACACATAGTGGTTACGAAAAACAGTGTTTCGGGTAAAACCCGAACCCTACAAAAAAGAAATGTATTAGAAAAGAGAGCACCAACCATTAGTTCCGGGCAGAGTCCGATACTCTGAAGCTCCAAAAGTAGTCTATTATCCATGGACATTGTATGGTAATCTGAAACGCCATCTGTTTCGTCTTCAAATGCTGATGCATAACCGTTAGATTCAGTGTCATCATTCTCATTATCATCACCTTCTTCTGTCATCAAAGCCGAAAGGAGTCTCTGACAGAGCGGTATGTACCCAGAACGATCAACATCAGGTTTTGTGGTAGGCACAACCGAGTGCATACTTCCCTGTAAAAATATTATAAATTGATCAGGAAAAAAAAATTACAATTGTATTTGAAAAAAAGAAGAATTACCTGTTGCTTCAGATAGGATATGTCGGTATCGGATGGGAAACTAAAATGGGGTTCAATTTGATTCCAGAACGGGCTGTGTACAGCAGGACCTGCAAACGTTAGTCCGAAACATTATATACCTGAACCAGCTAAAGATGCAAACTTTATGTCATATAAGAAATCTCGATACGAGACATTAAGCCATACCAACACTGGAAGGTTTTGGGCGTGAATTAGAGTTGCGATCTGAGGGTCTCCTTGTGTGCGGTCGAGCTGGTTTGCTGCGAACACTACATGGAAAACAAGTATCAAGAACAGTTCATTCTGGTAAATAAAAGGAATCATATTTAGTTAAAAAAATGAGAAATGCAAAACCTTTTAGGCTTGTCAAGAGATAGTTTTGCGGTGCTAAGCTGTTTTGGAATTTCAACAGGTGCAGAAAACCGAGCTGTAGCAACACCCCGTCCCATTTTACGGTCATTTCCGTTCACCAGCTTCTTCTTTCTTGTAGGGGGGACTAAATTTGACACCTTTTGAACATTTGGTTGAAATTTAGTATCACCCAACTCCTTGATTTCCGATGATGTAGATGACGGACAATTTACCGGGACTCGTTTCTTGAAGACCGAACTATTTTTTGTACCGGAATCCCAAGTGATGGAAGGAATATCATCATTACTAGGTACAACCGGGACAATATTGGTTCTTCTTGCGGTACGTGATATCTTTCGGGGTCTTCGATCAGCCCATTGTGTTATTGGTGGAAATGAAGAACTTGCTGGCTGTGTACGTTTACGGTTGGTGGGACCAACAGGTCCACCGTTCTTGCTTGCAGTGTTAGCCACAACCATTGATCCTGATCTTGGACCTCGAGCAGGTGCATGAAGATTTACGTTAGTAGGACCACCCGTAGTGTATTCTTCTCGAACACCAATCCTAATAAAACCATATAAAACATTATAAAATTACTACTAATGTTTGAACAAAAGCAAAAGCGACTAAACAAGTCTCGTACTTATTAACCCCTTTGATATTTTTACTCTCCTGCTCGGTCATCAGGGTGAAAGAATGTGCACTGATACTAGCAGCTCCGGGCGTGCATCAAGATAAGTGAAATGTGTCATGAAGATACTTCTGGTATTTCATATTGGTGTTGGAACTGTTTTATCTTATTATTACGACATGAACATGGGTCTTTTGTGGTGATTTTTAGGCATTAATTTTCTTAAATGTCAAACACTCAGAACTGATTATCTAATATCAGTTTCATACGCATACTAAAATACTTGATTATGTTGGATAATCTTGATGGGTCACGGATCAGCGGGTACGGTTCAGTAGTATGTGGGTCTTGTGGAATGGGTAAGTGGATATATTCCTTGTTTCGGTCCCCGGTATCCATCATTAGATTTTGACGACACCGAACTTGTACTCGAAGCTGCATCCCCCTTTTTTAAGTTTTGACTGTGTTCTTTATAATATTTTTACAGGGAAATATTAAAGAGATTTAAAAGTGAGGCTATGAACTCACCTTAACAGTATAGGAAAATCTAATTGATGGCAAAAGTAT
>BQNB010087998.1:3744-27772 GCA_026074375.1 Tanacetum coccineum | reverse complement strand
GCATAAATCCGAAATATAATTTAGCGTGGCACAACCCTAATAAATCGAATCCAAGAAGCGAAAGAATCACTTCGTATCTTAACCCAAAAAAACGCGACCCAAAAAAATGCAACCAGGAATATCAACTGTTTTTAAGAAAGTATCATTTACCTGTCTTGACTAAACTTGCAGCTAAAAATCGACTGCTTAATATTCCCTTGAAGCTGAACAATCTGAGGACTGAACTTCGTCTCATGTTAAAACTGAAAAACAAATCATGGGTCAGGATGCAATTTAACTCTTTAATGAAGCTTAACCATTAACTTGCTCGTTTCTTGTTTCATCTTCCCAATACCAATCCAACCACTAAAAAGAATCACCGGTTTACCTTCACCCCATTTAGGACCCACATCCAACTTAAACGTCCCTACCTGTTGCCTTTTAATCCCAACGCCACAGCGGGACCCCTTACGATTATTTAGAAATATAGTATAATCTTAATAAACTTAGTGTTATATCTAAACTTGTTAGCATATCTAAATTAACAAATAAAGATATCATGTCTACACATATACGTAGTTTTCTTAAGTTAAAGCATCTCATGTTGAGAAAGCATTGAAAACGACATTTGTCGTTTACTTTGTTTTATCATACTCGGAACATAAGAAAGACGAATCGTATTATATGTTAATGAAGATTCAGACAATAATTCTAAACCTGTACTCTTTGTTCATAAATATAATAATGCGTGAAACTTATAACTCTTGAAAAATACATACATGAGTATCAGGTACCATGGCTTGAGCCCTCGTGCGGCCCCAAGCCAAATCCAATCCAATCTAATCCATGACATCGGGTGCCTCATGGACCAAACTATTTACCAGTTCCTTGGCTTGAGTCAAGAGGCGTTTTTTAATCAAATATTTTTACCGTTACAGGGTCCAATTACTATTTTCAAATAATAATGTTCTTTAAAGAAAACTTTTAGTTGTAACATTATCACTTGAAAGTGCATATCGAACATTTATTCACAATAGGCTGTAAAGAAAATTGTGATGATACCTGAGTGTTAACAGGTTCCGTAGCATTCAACGATTCTCAAGCAAGAAAGACTCATCCATAGTAAATAGCCTGGGAAAAGGAAAAAAATGCAAAAGTCTGCTACCATGATCATTCATATCCTTACAAAATAACAACCAACAATGGATGAGCGTAGAGACCTGACAACTGGAGACGTAATAGACGAACTATGGCTTGCAGGAGAAGCTGCTTGGAGAACACCGTCTTCCAATAAATCAGCTCTATCATCTTCTTTCACCATACGATTTTCCAACTCGACCAAGATTATATCGGAACTTTTGCCACTGAAATCCGTCCAAGTAAATTACTAAATATGTAATCATTAGACGCCATACGATTGCTTGAGCAGGGGACGCACCTAAACCACGGATACAATCTTCTTTCACCATACGATTTTCCAACTCGACCACGATTATATCGGAACTTTTGCCACTGAAATCCATCCAAGTAAATTACTAAATACGTAATCATTAGACGCCATACGATTGCTTGAGCAGGGGACACACCTAAACCACGGATACAACTTTGTCTCACCCAACAACGTCGAGAAACCTGCAATTCTCTCTTTTTCATTATGCATTTCCAAACTCCGGACCCCACCTATTTCACAAAACAGCAACCATTACGTATATCACAAACCGAATAAATTTAAAACAAACAAAGCACATTCTAACTTTTTTAAAGCCGACGTACCAATCTTTCGTGCATCTCGTTCTCCCGCACCATTCTCTTAAACGCACCTGACTCCTAAATCGAGAGAAAAAAACATCAAATCATTGCTTAAACAGTTTAATATTTGGTTTAACAATCTTAACATGGTTATTCTATTCTGATAAAGCTATCATCAGTATTACAACCTAAAGTCTTGTCCACACATACCAAATGAGACCACTAATAACAAATGAGCACAAACTAAAACATACCCAATTTCTTCTTCTACCTACTCCACTTTTACTACCACAGCCGCAGCCGCAACCACATCCAAAATCAAATCATACCAACTACAAAAAAGAACCACAAAGTTCATAAAAACGACTAAACAAATTGAAATTAACAAAACCCCCAAATTATGACAAAATCCTAATTCGCGCAACTTAAACACTAATAGTAAAATTTAAAAAAAAAACTATAATTTACAATTAAGCATAAAAAAACGTAAATTAACATAAACTAATTTTTGACTTACCGTTTTTGGCATATGTAGGTTTTGGGGATGAAGATAGTTCGAGAGAGAGAGTGTGTGTTATCACTTTGGAGATGCAAAGCAAATCCTTTTTTTATAAAAAACACAAACTTTTTATTAAAAAATTTAGGTTTCAATCAAGGAAACAATCACAAACCTTTTCATTCATGTATCAACTTGCAATCAAAGAAAAACCAGTGAGTAAAAATATGGTGGGATGGCAAAAGCTTATGATGCGTGTGTATGATTTTTTGGGTTTGGCTTTTCTGGAAGAAGAAGAAGAAAGCGGTGGATAATGGAAGAAGCGGTGGAGGTGGGAAGGGGTTAGTGATTCGGTGACACATATATAATGATGTGTCCCGGGTAAAAAAAGAAAAGAATTCGGGTCGGGCTGTTTTATCAATGCATTTAATGTTGCCTCGGGGCAACGATCTTGATGGTTAATTATATGATATAATAGTGTCATCGTTTTTAAGAAATCTGCATATAATTGTTGTTAAGACAAAGTTATGATATGTGTTAATCGTTTTTAAGAAATATGCATTATAATTGTTATCGGTGATAAATTTTGGATTGCCCCCTAAAAATTTTTGGGGCCCCTGTCGCGGTCGACCCCACATTGAATCACACCTCAAAGCCCGGCCAGCTCTGCGTAGCTAGCATGATGCATACGTGGGGAGACACGTAGCCTGATACGTGTATTAAAAACAAATAGTGGAAGGAACCGGGCCGGACGGGTTAATAGAAAGAACAACGAGTGAACCGGGTTTGTAGGGGCATTAAAAGCCTCATCGGGATGACAATCTTGCCTATTAATAATAAAGTTATAATGTATGAAGATTTGGAGGAAAAAAGTTAAAGATGTTATAACTTTTTTGTATAACCAAACTAATCATGATTTAAACTTAAACATCTTTTACACCAGTCATGTCGTAAAACTGGCAACTTTACCTTGCTTTCTTTTCCACTAGAAAACATGTATAGAAAATTACGATTTGTTTTCTTTTCTCGTGTATATCTTATTGTCATTCTTTAAACCCCTAGACTATTCAGTCTTCACTTTTTACCTGTAATAATTTGAACTGAAGTATGGTCAATAGCTTTTTGAAAAAAATATTATACACATTTCATCTAGAGAAACACTAAACTTTATAAAAAAAATGATCACCACATTCCACATTCATCCAATTATTGTCCATCACCAACAAAATTCCACAACAAATATATGTTATGATTCTTTCTCACACACAAACACACACTAACAAAAGTTTCTTAAAAATGCTTCAAATAACCATCTTGCTTTCTTATTTCATTCTTTCTCTCTTCTTCCACCTATCATCATCCGCCACGGACTCATTCATCTATGGCGGATGCTCACAACCAAGGTATTCACTTGGGTCACCTTACGAGTCGAATGTCAACTCTTTACTCACTTCTTTAGTAAGCTCAGCTTCTTTTGCTAGTTTTAATAATTTTAAAATCTCAGTACCAGGGTCGGCCCAGTCTGACATTGTATATGGCTTATTCCAATGTCGAGGTGACCTGCGCACCTCTGACTGCAGAGATTGTGTGGCCCATGCTGTCAGTCGACTTGGGATCATCTGTCCTGAGTCGACTGGTGGGGCCATACAGTTAGATGGTTGTTTTGTAAAATATGATAGTGCATCTTTCTTGGGAGTTGAGGACAAAACTGAAGTGTTCAAAAAGTGTGGCTCGTCTATTGCTTATAACTCAGATATTTTAACTCGTCGAGATGCTGTGTTAGCATATATGACGTCTGGGAACGGGCAATATTTTCGTGTGAGCGGCTCTGGGAGTGTGCAAGGTGTGGCTCAGTGCGTGCAAGACTTGAGTTTAAGCGAGTGTCAAGATTGTCTTACTGAGGCAAGTGCACGGCTAAAGTCAGATTGTGGAGCAACCGCTTGGGGCGATATGTTCTTGGGGAAGTGCTACGTGCGATATTCTGAACGTGGGTTCCACTCGAGAAGCGGTAAGCGGTTGCTCCACCACTTCCACTGCCTTAGCTGGTGGTTTGTGGTGGTTGTTTTGTTTTTGCTCACAACATAACACGTCTGAAATATTTCTTGCACATGTATGCATGGGAAATTATTTCTCTCTACAAGGTGTTGCTGCTAACTAATGTATTGATTTATTTTATTAGAGAATAAATCACACTAGTGTATTGATATTAACTAAATTATCCCTCTAATAATATTCTCGTATTTACTGAATTTTGTGATTTTAAATTGGAAAAATATCATTAGACCATTTTAATATCCCCAAAAAAGTGGTTGTCCCATAGCTTTTTGTTACAGTACAATTTAATTTATTTGTGATTGTAGATGGAGCATATGCATAGGCAAGTAGAATATGTTTTAAATATTCAAATTTGCTTATAATTTTTATGTTGTTAGCAAAACATGAGTTTCGTGACTTCTTTATTTCATCATCAAGTTCTAGTTCTATCTATTATGCCAAGAAAGCCTTTTTCTTAAAGCAAACAGTCTTGGAACCACTATTATTCCTTTAGTAAACCAAAGATACAACAAATACAAAGTTCAAAATGCAGTATATATCCTTCACAAATTAACAACTATATCTTGGGTGTATGCATGGGAAAGAAACAATCTTTAAAAGTAGTATACATGAATATATACTCTATTGATCTTGCGGGGTTGTTTGTGGATAATTTAGTTACATGAATATATAGCGCGCGAAGCTATTTTAAGTTTATTACTCCTTGAGATTCTATTTATTGATATAATGTCATATTACGTAGATGATGACGATGGTGATGTGGATAAAACATTAGCAATAATAATTGGGATTATAGCTGGCGTCGCGGTGATTATTGTCTTTCTATCTATGTTAAGTAGACTTTGTGATCGAAAAGGTACTTATCTAACTCGAAACTTTCATTATAGTCTTTCTTGATCATAATTAATCACATTGTTTAAAGCAAGTCAAGTTAAAACACTTGCCGAATTTTGTTTTCTATATATGAAAGGTGTATGTTTGGCAGGTTTTTGATAAATATACCTTCCTTTCTATGTATGTAGGTGGCAAGTAAAAGGCTACATCAATGAACATATGCCCTTTATCAATCAAGAACATTATTGAAGGTTGAAGGCTATGGTATCATCAAAGATCATGATCAAGTTGCTTTGCTTTTTACATCTTTCTTTTTTGAGGTTCTATCATGCATATGGTGGACTATGTGATATAAAGATACACATTGAAGTAAGTGAAAGGAGAGTTGAAATAAGAACAAAGTGAAAAAGAAGAACCTTATATAATAGAAGCCCTAGCTAATTGCTTTGCTTTCACTCCCCTTCAATTTCTAATATCAAAAAGCAATTTACTTTTTGTAATATTTACAAGTCTTGTATTATCTTATGATTAAAGTTCAGGATGGTTTTTACATCTTATAAGCTCGAGTCTGCACATTTACATGAAAACGACATATGCATGAAGAGATTTGACTGAATGTGTTAATAGTATCTACAATCGTATAACCTCCTTAGCGCTATTTTTTATTTGATTTTCTGACTTGTTACTTTTTGCTAATTTAATTCTGCCAACATTGCTAACGGATGAAGATATTTCCCTTTTCTGATTGACATTACATATCAATCAAATTCTTTAACAGCCGAGTCATTAGCAAAAGCGAACAAACATCAGGGATGGCCGGCCATTTTCTTATCAACGTTCTATTACGCGTTAAACATTAATATTCAAAACTGACCGTCTTCCAACAATTGAAAACCGTTATAATAGTTTGAGTTTATGGCTTAACTTATGAGTTTATAGCTTAGAATAAGTCATAAGCTCACACTAATTAATAAACCCATAAGTTACAACAATTAGCTTATTAGCTATTGAAATTTTCAATAACGCTAAAACAAATAAGCTACACCAAACACCCATAGTGTTTCTTTTTCTTTCTTCCAGATGTACCATTATAGTCTTTATCAAGAGACACACACAACTTTGTTTTCTTGGAAGTGTCATAAAATATACTCATTTGTTCCGAATTTATTGTCCATGTAACTATAGTTACCTCAAACTAATCGTTCACTACTACTTTTGTCTTTTGGTTTATAGTTTTATAGATTATTCAAATATGGTTATGTATAAAAGAAAAAACACAAAATTAGGTAGGTCATAGAATCGTGGTGCTTCAATTCACCATGAATTATTTGGTTTTCTTGTTCGAGTTAAAGTGTTCAAAGGATTACTTTAAAATGATTCTTATGCTTTTTCCACATTCCAAATGAATCTTTTTAGGTCCATTATTATTAATATTATTATCGTCGTCCTTTTTCTGGTTTCTTGTTTTTTTTTATATGTTATTTTTAACGTATTTGACGACATACTTAATCAGTCTTGACTTATGGATTTCTGGTTATGTGTTATATATACAATTATAAGTATATATTATATGGCAGTATCCCGTTTGAACTTTAATATTAAAAAAATAAATAGTTCACATTTTCAATGTGAAAAGAAAAGTAAAAAAATAAAAAACTTACAAAGCGCATCCTCAAAGCATGCAAAAAGTTACTAAACGATCTTGAACTTTTACCTATTCACGACTTTTTATATAACAAATTTTATTTATCAAATATGTAACTTATATCTATCGATTCATTCGTAAAAAAATATATCATTGAAGAGATTGTCGAATTGCGAACAAAATGAGTCAAATATTGCATTGCTTAATGTTGAAGTTTAATATATATGTACGAAAAGTTACTAAAATGACCTTGAACTTTTACCTATTTACGACTTTTTTATATAACAAACTTTATTTATCAAATATATAACGTATATCTATCGATTCATTCGTAAAAAAATATGTCATTGAAAAGATCGTCGAATTGCGAACAAAACAAGCCCAATATTGCAATGCTTCTTACATACTTACGATTTTATAAAGAGTGTTGAAGTTTAATATATATTTTTAAAAAACTTACGTAAATAGTCCTTGGGGTTATCGATTCGTTGCAAGGTTAGTCCTAACAACTGACAAATAATACTTGGGGTTATCTGTCCTTAGCAAAATTAGTCCCGTGCTTTCCACGGCGACGTGCAGGTAACGAACCTCGTTATAAATGCACTCAGAGAGTGTTTGATATTATCTAATTCTTCTATCTTTTAAGTAGGAAAATCATTCTGCCGTGTTTTTTTTATTCAAACACTCTTTGATTTTCTGCTTAAGAAAATACAGAATGGCAATTTTTCATAAGTATGCTGGTACCTACTTTTTTTAAAGTGTTTTTTTTTCTTTCTAAAATTATATTTAACCTTTTAACTTTAAAATTTAGCATAAAAGATAAACTTTAAATGAGCTTTTGTTATAGTATTCGTTAGATCAATTGTATATTTCGTTATTACGTTTAACTAACTTAACAAAATGTAACAAATGAGTAAAGTTTGTCATTTTACTTATTATTTAATTAAATAAGCAACCAAACACTAAAAAAACTGCTTATTTTGCTTATCTGCTTATTTGCCAAACACTCTATTCAAAAGCATTTACTTTTAGTCATTATAACAATATTTTTTTAGATAGAAGCAGAAATAAACAACAATCACGAACACCCTCTTATAGTTCTTTTGAAGATTTCTTTACTAGGCATTGTAAAGTAATCTATCACTAAACTCAGCCCATAATGGACATGGAGTAGAATCAACCCGTTATCATCATCCGAGATCACACTTTTACTCCAACACACGAATATTTTCATCATCTAGTGTTTCTTCAATTTGGTGAACTGGAAAGGTGATGCTTTTTGGTACTCGTTTTAAATATCGCAACTTAAACATAAAGCGTCTAGGATAGGCTGAAATGATATTGTATGTAAACCACGATCTATCGATCATCTGATCATTTTTGTCCGTACGTGGATAATACATACTTGATGATGCCACTTAGGATGACAACATATAATCAACTTAACAGAACAGCTGGTTTTCTTCTATCTTAATCTCCATTAGACATGATTTACAAGATAAAAGTTAGAGAACAATATTATAACAAGCTGGGGAATCTTCTCCATCATCCATTATACACACTTTTGCTATAAACAATGCTATGGTCTCAATCAACTTTACTTCTTGCTTCCTTTTGATTGAAAAAAATAAATGCATTTAAGGTAAAATTAAGGAATTTTAGTCATGATTGTGTATAGTATAGCTTTCTGACCTAAGTAATACATATATTTGACGAGTGCATATATCATCATAAATTCATTCTACCTAGAAATATATATTGCTCGACCAATCGCTTAGAGAAATCATATATACTTTCATCATCTTGAATAATAGTTAAGCTGCAAAGGTTTGCTTTTCTTAAAGAACAAAGCTTATCTATAGATTATAATATATCTACTAGAAAGGCTTAAAATAATCATTAGTTAGACTTGGTAATGTACAATAATTGGAAGCATGATATAAAATGTCATAATCTCTTATAATCTTTATCTTTATATATGAATATGTAATGGATATGCATGTAAAGAAGTGGAAGGTGGGGCGTGGGACAATTAGTAATGGAAGTTGCATGGTGTATGTACTACTTAAAACTAATTCACAAATCATTAAAAGCTTACACCATGGTTCTCATAAAGATAGACATTTTCTAAATTACATCTAAGAAAAGGTGACACAGTTAGACAAATGGAATATGTGTATATCTTATTCTTGTTGTGCTTTGATAATTAGATTTATTAGGCTCGAACCTTTACATTAAGAAAAACATCCAACACAACGCTGTTTTGAACTTGACACTCACAAATACTTAATTAAGAATACATAATACATAGTCACATACCATATCTTTCTCTTTCGGTTTTCTGTCGTATTATTCTCTTTTTGTCTTTGTATTTAAAGGGCACCGTTGTGGCCTTGATGAACTTGACATGCATGAAGTTTCCTGAATCAAGCATGAGTTGGATTAAGGATAAAAGTTCGGCATCTTCCTTAAAACCCTAGCTAGTTAGCGTCGAATAATGAAATGACCTGTACATATGTCCTCGATCTTCCTTATATATTGATGTGTGATGGATACATAGTTCTATCTTCTTACTGGAATTCAACATTTGGAGAACAGTTTTATGGTAATGAAAATAATCAAAATAGGCTTGTAGTTGTTGGTCTCCGTAGTATATTGTTTGAGTATTCTTAGTCGTAGAATAGCAACAAACTTTTTTAAATGTACCGATTTGGTACGCGTATTTTTAAAAAGTTGTACAATAGCAACAAACTTTTATAAATGTTTCATTTTGCACATTTTGATGACGTGTCATACCTAAAAGAAGGCTGACACATGACACCATTTATAACGTGACACTTCATTAAAATATGCATATTAGAACATTTATGAAAGTTCGTTGCCATTGTACAACTTTTTAAGAGTACATGTACCAAATCGGTACATTTGAAAAAATTCATTGTATTCTACGACTAAAGAAATAAAATATGCATATTAGAAACTAAAGTTTTCAACTGTGAAGTTAATTTATAAAGTAGCATATACCAATATTCGTCCTAAGGTTGTACTGCCAAACAACACGTTGTGTCTTTTTTTTAAATGAATACATCAACCCTCCTCACGGTTCTTTTTTCTAATAGCCGTTTGGTTACGGTCAGGGCCGGTCCTGAGTTTTGTGATGCCGTAAGCGAGATGAGAAAAAAATACCCCTAGTTCAAAGGTTTAAATCGGCAGGAAATCCTGACCCATGTACCTTTTTGGGTGCCGACTACATGCTCTAAGGATCAAGCCTTGAGCAATAAACACCTATTCAAGTGACATTTTTTTGCTCATGACCTATTTCTCCAAAATGATTCTTGTAACAGCTAAAATAAACCTTTGCGATTAGAGAGTCATACTATTGGAGCAAAACCAAAAGCCCATACTAAATGATGTAAATAAACAAGTGATTATGTTTTGTAAACTAATTAAGAAACGTAATAGTTTTTTAATATAGATAATTGAAAAATCAATCTAAGTTAGTTTAAATTTATTTTATCCAAACAAGTTAAAAAGTTTGTTCCTTAGTGAGTTTAATAAAATGGTCTATAATAGTGTCTAATAACTAATTCAAATAAAAATGCAACATGATAACATATAGGATGACTTCTTTTGTTTCTCATTCATTGTATTCTTAAGAAAACACAAGTAAAAGTTATTATATTTCCCGTGTATGAAATCTTCCAAGGATAAACAAGAAATTATGTAAGCGACATTACTATATTAATTGATGAACACTATATATTTATTTTATATATATGATATTATATATATATATATCATATATATATATATATATATATGATATCTATATATATATATATATATATATATATGTTTAATGAACCAAAAATAGACTAATGATCTCTTCATTTTAAATTGAGAGGGGTAATCTGTATGTTATGAGAAACATAAAGGTTGTGTATTATAAATAGTTTAATTATCTATAAGTTCTTTTAAGGAAATCGAATAAAACAAAAAAAAAGCAAAAAGTCAAAAAAGCGTCTTCTTCATCTATGCATTTCTCTTTCTTTATCCTCTGTTCTTTGTTTCCATAAAAATCCACCATTTTCTTTAGTATATCTTTATGTATATACCGTGTATGAACCAGAGCTTATGATGCCCCCTAAAGAGATGATGCCCTGGGCGACCGCCCAGCTCGCCCATGTCTAGGGCCGGGCCTGGTTACGATCATCACGGATGTATCACACGAGGGGAGTTTGGTCTTTTCCAACCTTCCTTCTGTGAGTAGCACGTGACAACAATTGACCATCCTCACTAACGGACGTTTATGTAAAGGACCGTCAAAGAAATAAATACCTTGGGAAGGATTGTTGTATTTATTTCAAAAATAAGATTTAATGTGTTGTTTTGATACAAGCTTAATTAAGGACGAATAGTGTATTTTACTCTAATTTATATGTATTTATTTTTAGAACTTAAATATTCTTTTAAAGACATCAACATTATAACTATATATTAAAGGGTTGTATATTAAAGTTCACTACTCCTCGTAAACATTAATTGCTCACAAACCTATCTCTCTTATCCAACTTCACACGCCCGCTTTCTTTCTTGAGTCATATCTTCTTCTTCCTAAAACCATTTCGTTTATTCAGATCTCTTTCTCACTTGACGCACCCACTTTCTTTCTTGGGCCATATCTTCTTTCACTTACAACCATTTCATTCATGCAGATCTCTTTCTCACTTCATTTGCTCTCATCTGATTTTGATAGGGTTATATGTGGTGTGCGGTTTATTGTGGTTTTGGTGTTTTGCATCTTTTCGGATGTTATATGATATGATGTTGTTGATAAGGTTTGTTATTATGTTTTTTAAACATCATGTTTCTATGAACCGCATGCAATTTTGATCGGGTTTGATTTGGGGTTTGATCGGGTTTGATTTTTGGGGTTTGTATGCATTATGTTATATTCTTTTTAATAGAAATGCAACTTTGATCGGGTTTAATTTTGGGGTTTTTTAAACATGATGTTATGTTGAACTACATGCAGTTTTGATCGGGTTTGATTGATGTTATGTTGTGTTGTTATTGTTGTTTGCTTATCACCTTATTTAAACTTTGGTGTAGGCTTTTCATCGTGATGGTTCAAATTGACCCGTATCTTGGCGGGGCATTCCTAGATTGTGTTTGCAGCCATGGCAGGTTTCATTATTACCTGTGTTTTGGCGGGGCATCACTCGATTGTGTTTGCAGCCATGCTATCTTGGCGAGGCATCACTTTATTGTGTTTGTGTCAGGTCTGATTATTAAATTGTGGCATCACTTAATTTTGTTTGAACGGCTTCGGGTTCTTTTTTTGGCGATGATGGTTTTACTATGTTTCTGCATTTGTGAATATGCAATCACAATAGGTTGCTAGAATGCCAATGTTGTTGTTAACTCAGACCTTGGCGGGGCAGCATGACACTATGCTTGCAGCCATGCTATGTTTGATGCGGTTTTGTCCATTCCAGCAACCGCATGTTTGAGCTAAATTGTTTCTGTATTGGCCGTTATTCTTGCATTGTGGTAGTTGAAATAGACCCGTGTTTTGGCGGGGCATTACTTGATTGTGTTTGCAGCCATGTTAGGTTTATTTTTTGTGGTTGTTGAAATTGACCCGTATCTTGGCGGGGCATCACTTGATTGTGTTTGCAGCCATGACGGGTTTTATTTATGTCGTACTATAGCGTTTGCAGCCATGGCAGTCATCCAAGGAAAAACTATTGCGTTTGCATCCATAGCGGTGACCCACAAAAAAAGTGGGCGTGTAAAGTGGGATGAGTGAGCTAGGTAGGTGAAGAGATTATAGATTCTGTTTGCAGCCATGGAGGGTTTCATTATTGTGGTTGTTGAAGTTGACCCGTGTTTTGGCAGAGAATCACTCCATTGTGTTTGCAGCCATGCTATCTTGGCGGGGCATCACTTGATTGTGTTTGCAGCTATGTCGGGTCTGATTATTAAATTGTGGCATCGCTTAGTTGTGTTCTAATGACTTCAGGTTCTTTTGTTGGCAATGATGGTTTTACTGCGTTCGTGCATTTGTGAATATGCAATCACAAGAGGTTGCTAGAATGCCAATGTTGTTGTTAACTCAAACCTTGGCGGGGCAGCATGGCACCATGCTTGCAGCCATGCTGTGTTTGATGAGGCTTTATCCATTCCAGCAGCCGCATGCCTGAGCCAAACTATTTCCGTATTGGCCGTTATTCTTGCATTGTGGTAGTTAATATAGACCCGTGTTTTGGCGGAGCATTAGTTGATTGAGTTTGCAGCCATGTTGGGTTTGTTTTTTTGTGGTTGTTGAAATTGACCCATATCTTGGCGGGGCATCACATAATTGTGGTTGCAACCATGGCGGGTTTTATTTATGTTGTACTATAGCGTTTGCACCCATGGCGGTCATCCAAAGAAAAACTATTCTGTTTGCAGCCATGGCGGTGACCCACAAAAAAAGTGAGCGCGTATAGTGGGATGAGTGACCTAGCTAGGTGAAGAGATTATAGATTCTGTTTGCATCCTTGGAGGGTTTCATTATTTTAGTTATTGAAGTTGACCCGTGTTTTGGCAGGGTGTTAGGAATCAAGAAAAGTCTCGGCCACTTCAAAAATGTTAGCCCATAGCTCGTAGTCTATTTAATGTAGTTAAGTAAGCTAACCGGGCCAAGTCATGGAAAGCCCATGACTTGGCCGGCCTATGTAAATGACATATATACCCTCTCCATGCCTTGGAGAGCGTGTTGGTTCATTTGGCAATAACACATACTACATATTTTTTTCTCTCTCTAAGTGTTCCAACCACTCTCTTTCTATCTCTAGATTTCTTATTCTCATCTTGCTTAGGTTGTGTGATTTGATATTCTATAATTGGTATCAGTTTCCATAGGGTGATAAAGTGTGTTTGTGTGCGATTTTTCTTGTTCAAATTCGATCTTTTAGGTGTCTTTTAGGCGTGACACATGAAAAAATTAAAACATAAATTTTTGGTGTTAAAAATCTTAAAGTTTTGTGTTTTTATGTTAGATCTAGCCTAGGGATACTTAGTTTTGCAAAAAGAATCAAGAAAAAAAATGTTAAAAGTGTGTTTTTAAGTGATTTTAAAAGTTGGTATTCGTACTTTTTTGAAGGTCGCGGTTTATATAGTTTTTGAATAGGGCGATTTATGCACAAGTGCTTTAGGCAATTTAGGCACAGGTTGTTTAGGCGATTTATGCATGAGTTGCTTTAGGCGATTTATACGCAGGTTGTTTAGGCGATTTATGCACACGTTGTTAGGCGATTTATGCACAAATTGCTTTAGGCGATTTATACGCAGGTGTTTAGGCGATTTATGCACAGGTTGTTTAGGCAATTTATGCACAAATTGCTTTAGGCGATTTATACGCAGGTTGTTTACGCGATTTATGCACTATTGATATATTCAGGCGATTAATGCCTTCTTCTTAATCAGGCGATTTATACACCCATTCAATCAGGCGATTTATACACCTGTTTTAATCAAGGATTCTTATTTTACGGTTTCTTCTTGCATTTGTAAAATCCTACGAAATACACACTCATTTTCTCGGTTTAATCAAGATTTGTAAAATCCCGTCAAATAACAATCTTAATCACTTTCAACAAACAACACTTCAACACAACAACCACTTATCACTGAACGATCAACTTATATCTTTTCACACAACAATCATTTCAAGATGACTTTGTCATTGGTAGAGAATGTGATCGTAGCATGGGTTGACAATCGCCCACTATGCTTGACAAGACTCAGTACAGTGCCGTATGCTACTCTACATAAAAGGAAATGAAAACGGAAAGCTAATTATTGACTCAGTTCTTAATGGACCTTTCAAATATGGAACTGTAACAGTACCCGGAACTCAAACTACACCTGCAACTGTCCGAGATAAAACTTATGATGAACTCACATATGCTGAAAAACTTCATGAATCATATGATATCAAAGCAACAAACATTGTTCTACAAGGCTTACCACAAGATATCTACAATATGGTGAATCATCATGAAGAGGCCAAACACATTTGGGATAGAGTTAAGTTACTCATTGAAGGCTCTACAATCTTATTGCAGGAGAGAGAGTCAAAGCTTTATGATGACTTTGACATATTTACCTTAGTGCATGGAGAGACAATTTATTTGTTTACTTGAGGTTTGCACAACTGATAAATGATAAGCACACCATTGGAATGACAATGAGACCAATTCAAGTAAATACAATCAATCATCTTCAACCTAAGTGGAGCAAATTTGTTACGGATGTGAAGCTAGCCAAGGATTTGCATAACACTAATTTTGGCCAATTGTACGCTTATTTGAGATAACACGGAGCTCATGCAGATGAAGTGCGTATAATGAAGGAACGGTTCCCGAATCCTCTGGCATTGGTAGCTAACACATACAACTCCTCTCCATCTTACTCCAATTAAACTCGGTATCATCAAAAACTTTCACCTGTTGCATCTCAGCAACAAGTCTCGCCTCTGGCATCACAGCAATTGTATGATGTACCTATGGCTCAGCAACGATCTTACCAGGCACTGATTGCTAATCATTCTTTAGTGGTTCATTATCAATCTTACCAAGCACCCGATGTTCATCAACCATCACAAGCATTAGTTCCTATAATGGATTCAAGACTTGTTGTCCCATTATTTCTACCTTCTGATGATCTAATTGTCAGTCTAAACAAGGTAATGGCTTTCATTAGCACCGTATTTACTTCTTGATACCCACCAACGAACAACTAGATTAGAACCTCGTCTAACCTAAGGAATCAGGCAACTGTCCAAGATGGAAGAGTTACGGTACAAACAGTTCAAGGAAGACAAAATCAGGGGTATGCAGGCAGTGGTGCTAGGAGTAATGCTACAGCTGCATGGGTTAACAGAACTGGGGGAGCTAACACAACAGGCCAGGCAAAGGTTATTTGTTGCTACAACTGTCATTGAGGAAGGCCACATGGAAAGATAGTGTACCAAACCTAAAAGGCCTAGGAATTCCACATGGTTTAAAGAGAAGGCGATTCTTGCTGAGGCTCTAGAATCAGGAATGGGAACAGATGGCATTCTTAACAGATAATGAGGATATAATTACTACAGGCCAACAGTCTTAGGAAATTCCCACTCTAGCAACTTTTTAAACTGATGATCTAGATGCTTTTGACTCTGACTGTGATGAGGCTTCATCTGCAAGTGTTGTTCTTATGGCTAAGCTCTCCTCATATGACTCAGAGATTCTCTCAAAGGTACTAATTCATGACAGTTATCTTGATAATCATGTGACTGATCAAAATATGAAAGAGATGTAGTATTCTGAACAACCAATTTTTGATAATGATACATATATTGACATAACAAGTGACATTAACATGATTTCATATAAACAATATCTAAAATAAACTGAAAATACGGTTGTTCAAAATACTTCCTCTTTTGCACACCAAGATGCAATGATAATTTTTGTGATTGAAGAGATGACTAATCAAGTTGCTAAATGTAATAAGGTGGATAAAGAAAACAAAATCATACATGAGTCATTAACTGCTGAGGTTGAAAGATATAAAGAACAAATCAAACTTTTTGAAGAAAGACAACAATTTGATTTAAATGATAGAGAAAAGTATATTGATAGTCAATTGCAAAAGGTTATAGTAGAAAAATGCAAAGGTTGCGGATTTTGAAAATCAGATACACTCATTAAAACAACAACTTAATGCGACCGTTGAAAGTCATAAGACTTTGTCAACAACGATTGATGTTTTGAAAAAGGAATCTAAAGCAAAAGAGGATAAATATCTCGAAGAGATCATAGATTTAGAAAAGAAAAATAAGGCTTTAAACAATGTGATTTACAAAATGGGCCAAGCAACGCAAACAATGCATATATTAACAAAACCTTAAGTTTTTTATGATGAAAGTTACAAAACAGCACTTGGTTATCAAGATCCTTTATATTTGACTCAATCTCAAAGAAAAGTTCATGCTTTGTATCGTTTAATACAATTTTTAAGCAACATGATGCATTGTCTGTCATTGATACTGTAAAAACATTAGAATTGGCTGAAGAGAGTAGATTAAAGATGCATGCTAAACAAAATGATCCAGTTTTGAAAGAAAAGAAAGTTAACATTGCACCTATTGATTATGTTGCATTGAATAAATTGTCTAAGCATTTTGTTAAGCATTTCGAGCCTCAAACGAAACTTTCTGCAGAACAGGCATTTTGGTTACCTATTTCAAAACCCGTTTCTAAAACACCACCGGTTCAACTTGAACCTGTTTTAAAGGAAATTCCTTGTGAACTTCCTATAATTAGCTTGGTTAAAGATAGTTTTAATAAAATGAGAAATCATGTGAATGATTTTGAAAATGTGGCAACTGTCAGTACCAAGGTAATTGGTCAGAATGAAGGTTCCTGGGGATTTGAACACATTCAGAAAGCTTTTGATAAAGATGTCAAACCTTTTGTTAAAACTTTAAAAGAGTATTTTCACATGTTTGATCAAGGTCTTCATAAAGAAATTACTGACATGAAAGAAGTATTTCCACAAATGGAAAATGAGGCTGCCAAATGTTCTGTAAAAAGGAAAAATTTTGAGATAAAAGAGAAAGAATTATTGCTAGAGAATGATTGTTTATTGGAGCTTATTACATCTAAAGATCTTGTGCATACTGCTGTGAATTCTTTATCTGAAATTATTGATTATCAAAGTATAGAAAAGAGCTTTCTTGATGAATATTCTAAGTGTGTTGAACTTAAGCCTGAGCTTTCAAAAAAGAATGACATGGTTGAAAAGGCTGTTTATGATGAACTTTTAAAACGATGTGCCAGAATGGAAAACAGATGTATTTCTCTTAAAATCAAAGTGCAACAATATAAAGAAAGTTTTCAGAATAATCAACCTAGAAACAAACCGGATGCTCTTGAGTTTTTGGCATTTTTTGAAATAAATGAATTGAAAGCTCAGTTAGAAGCGAAAAACAACTCAATCAGCGAATTAAAAGATGACATTGCTACTTTTAAAGGCAAAGGCGTGTCTGAGTGTGATAAATCTGTGAATATATCCAAAGTAATTGCCCCAGAGATGTATAAAGTAGATTTAGAATCTCTTTCTCCTTAATTGTTGAAAAATAGGGAAACACGCATAGACTATCTTAAATACACAAAGGAACATGATGACACACTTCATGAGATAGTTGAGAACGCTAGAGCATTAATGCCTTTAGAGAGTGACTTAAAATCTGCATGTAAGTTTGTTACACGAATTCAGGAATTGCTAGTTTATGTAAGTGCTACATGCCCTAGTTCAAACAAACAAAGTGAGAAGCTGATTGCAGTTACACCAATAAACAAAAACAAGCAAGTTAGGTTTGCCGAACCTAGTACATCATCAAGTAACACACCAGACCAAGTAGACTCCTACAAAACTAAGGATTCTAACAAACCTTTGTTACTTTCTACAGGAGTAATCAGTTCTACTAGTGCTAACAATGCCTCTAGGCAATATAGAGAAAAATAGGATCTCACGACCAACCAGTAGCAACCAGAAGAATAAAGTAGAAGATCACCTTAGGAGCGTTAAACCTAGTTTAAATAAATAGAATCGTGTTTCTAAACCTGTCTGTAATGCAAATGTTATGCATTATATTTTAAATGCGAATTTTGAGCTTATTTGTGCTACATGTAATGAATGTATGTTTGATGCGATTCATGATTTGTGTGTTCTTGATTATATTAATGATGTCAATGTGTGTGTTAAATCTAAATCTGTAAATAGCAAAAAGAAGAAAGTTTGGAAACCTACAGGTAAAGTTTTCACTAAGGTTGGATATAGTTGAAAACCTCCAGGTCGGACCTTCACTATAGATGGAAATATGTGCCCTTTAACTAGGATCACCTCCACTACAATAGTGCCTCCTAAGAAACCAATCTCAGCAACAGTATTTAAGAAAACTCCACCCATTAGTAACACTTCAGGGAAACTTAAGGATATAACCAATATAGGTTCAAGTAGTAAATCTAAGAATGTAGAATCTAAGATTTCTAACAACTCAAAACCCAACAAAAATTGGGGATCTAATGTTTCTACTACTCCATCTTCTCCCCGTGTTCATTTCAGGTCGTTCAAATCGTCCTTTGGTACCTGGACTAGGGTTGATCCAAGCACATAACCAGGCAACGCTCTCAGCTCATCAACTTTGTTAGCAAATTCATGGGTACCGTTAGATTTGGGAATGATTGATCCGAGGTTATGGAGATTATTAGATTGGAAATGTCACGATTTCTCGGGTTTATTATGTGGAGGGGTTATGACACAACTTATTCTCGATGGGTCAATTTTGTGACTCTAATCTTGAAGTAGCATTTCGCAAATACACCTGTTATGTTCGTGATTTAGAAGGTGTTGGTTTACTCAAGAGATTGAGGGGCTCAAATTTGTACACAATGTCACTGGAAGAAATGATGTAATCCTCCCTAATTTGTCTCTTATCTAAAGCCTCTAAAACTAAATCTTGGTTATGGCATAGAAGGTTGTCTCATCTAAACTTCGCCTACATCAATGAACTTGCCAAACAAGGTCTTGTAAGAGGACTTCCTAAATTAAAGTATTAGAAATATCACTTGTGTTCTGCCTGTTCTTTAGGAAAAAGCAAGAAATATGCCCACAAACCCAAGTTTGATGATTTCATTCAAGAGAAGTTGTATCTGCTACACATAGATCTGTGTGGTCCAATGAGAATTGAAAGTATCAATGGGAAGAAGTACATTATGGTTATTATTGATGACTACTCACTGTAAAACCCGCATTTTTGAAATTTGAGTTTTTCATTTCAAAATATTAATTTTGAAATATAACCTATGGTATATGAAAAGAATTTGAAAATAAAAACCTTAAGTTATGGATTTTTGGAAATAATGGTATTTTGGTATAAAGTATTTGAATTAAATTTTTTTTTTTTTTTTTAGTAGATAAGCATTAGAAATTTGGAAGTAATTATTGTGTATATCTAAAAAGGGTAAATTTGACTTAGTTGTGATAATTAAGGAATAGAGTGTAAATACTTTTGGAAACAAGTGTGTAATTGTCTGCACAATTAATTGGTGATTATCCCCTCACCACTATAAATACTACACGTCCCCAACTCTCTCTCTCATCCAGTATTCACTCAAATTCCTCTGTCAAATTATCCTCCATTGTTGTTTTGAAGATTTTAAGATTAGAAGTTTTAAATCATTCGGGTGATCCTAGTAATAAAGTTCTTCTTCTATTTGGTGTATTGATCCGTGTTCATCTTGGTGTCATTCTTCTTCATCTAGTAAGGTTAGCATATTAAATTTTTATGTTTTTGATCATAATTAATAAGAACAAGAACATTAGAACATGAAATTGATTGGGTTTTTCTTAATTAAAAACTAGGCAGAATTTTGGGTTGTGTTCAACAGATCATAACTCAATGATAAAAATAGATTTTATTATGTTTCTGGAGTCTAAAGGGTAGCAAAACGAATATACTTTCTGAAAAATCCGGCCTCAAGTCAATTGGAGGTAGGGAAGGTCAGTTTTTCGAATTTACAAGAAAAAGTGTCAGTTCTGGAAATCAACTCCGAAAATTTTACTTTTAGGGTTTGAATTTTAATAAAATCACCATAAGGATTTGAGGGCTAATTTTTGAATATGTTAAACTAAGTAATATGTGTGACCTCTGTGATTTTTCTTATAATTAATTAAGGGGTTTAACTTGGTCAAATAGACGTAAACTTTTCATAAGTTTCTGCCCAGTCAGTTTTGGGACTGTTTTGATTAACAAGGGTCAAGGGACCACTTAAAATTCGAATTGATTAAATTTATTTTATGGGGACACATTAGACATATCATAGGTGACCTGTGATTTTTGGTTGAATTTTTAAAGATGTTTTGAATGAGTTTTTAAGTCAAGAAAGTCATGTTAATTTACCTAGAAAATTGTAAAGTTATTTAAGCATCATAGAATGATATAACCTTTGAAAACTTTTGAGAGGTCAATCGTAATTTAATAAAAGTAACATTATAAGTATATTCTTGTAGAGTTGGTGACCTTGGATTAATCTCCGTCTATTTGTGGTCTTTCATTCATTCAAATAAGGTACGGATTCTGAATACTTTGTATTCGTCTTTGAACTATCGGTACGGATATTCCGTCCTTTCAGTAAGGACATTCTTTCTTTTCATGATTCATCCCCAGAACTGCTATGCTTCCCCATTTTTATGTCTTTTGCCATGATCCCTTACATGTTGATTTCATGACTTATTCTATTGCCCGAGCTATATATACGCATGACCATGATTTACATGACTTACCACCTAGTCATGGAGGTACCATGACCGTGACACATGAGGCACCTGTGTCACGACTCTTTCGCGTTGAGAGTGATTTCACGCGGCGTCCCTTTTCATGTTACCAGATTATATTTCATGTTTGGCCATTATTATTCAGGGGCGTATGGGTGCATCCTAGTTTACATGTTTACACGTTCATGGTGATTGGTTGGTGTGTGCTCTACATCCCATCACATTGGAGCTGATCCCTCCACCCATATTATTATAAGAGGTCACCCCTCTATTACATGTTGAGGCAGCCCCTCTATTATATGCATGTATTCACGACATTATTATTATGACATGTATGATTATATGAGCTCGTGGGCATTCCTTATTATTTATGTTTATACTATCCATGATATCTCATGACATCTTTGACTTCACGTTACCATGTTTTACATGTTTATTTCCTATTCCTTCATGACGTATTCTCCAGGTTTCCTCATGACACTCATGATCTTTCCGCTGCTTTATACTTATTATCCAGGATTCATACTTATTACTTACATTGTTATTATATCCGTTCACTGAGCGTTATGCTCAGCCGTATTTCTTTCTCTTTCTTATACGGCAGGTATCTAGAGGGAGATTGGGCATGAGAGAGTGTGTGCTTAGGAAGTGACCCATTTAGCTTCCTTTCTTTTTATCGCAGACATTTTGATGTGCTATACTATCTTGGACACATGTTTCGTCCTTTAGACTTCTTTTACGTTATTCATGTTGATCTCATAATTGGGAGCCGATGTTTGATTCCGGCTTTCCACCTTGTTCTATGTTATCATTTATGACTTTATGCCTTTATTATGCTTTGATATGACACCATGATTATGATGTTTCGGCCTACTCTCCGGAGCGGGTTTGGGTCGTTACAAAGACAATCTGCAATCCATTGTCAATAACCCAGCCAAAAAAAACCACACTCACTGAATGGCTGGAGTACAACAAAAATTACACTGATGGTCGTCATTTAACATATTTAAATTTCCCATCAGAATATACATGGCATCCAAGTGACAAATATTGGCAAAGGAGACGGAATTTGAATAAGCCTAGCATCGGCAGATTAACATATATTCATCTAAGTGTTGGTGACTTTTTCTACCAGCGAATACTACTTTGTCACCAGAAAGGATGCAGATCTTTCTTAGAAATCTGTACTGTCAACCATAAACTATATCTAACGAATAAAGCAGCATGTGAAGCACTTGGCCTTCTTGGAGGAGACCATAATGGAAAGAAGCATTACAAGAAGCTGCAACATTTGCAACATCTTCAGAATTGAGTAAATTGTTTGTGCAAATTGTTATGTTTTGTGATGTATCAGATCCATTATCGTTATGGAACACATTTTAGAAAGATATGTCAGATGATATTCCATGCCGGCTTGCAAAAACTCTTTGTCTACCACAAATTGAAAAAATTAAGGCAAAAATGAAAGCAACTGTTCTGTTTGATCTTGAAGCTATGCTTAATTTAAATTCCAAATCATTGAAGCATTTTGGTTTGCCTACACCACCAGAAGATATGTTAAAGATATTACAAAATAGAATGTTAATGGAAGAAAGAAATTATAATCCAGAAATTTTGGCGAAAGAAAAAAGCTTGCTGCTGCTTAATCTCAATACAGAGCAAAACTCCATATTTGATGAAATAATAAATGCTATTAATAACAGCGAGCAAAAGTTGGTCTTTGTATATGGGCATGGCGGAACAGGGAAAACATACCCGTGGAAAGCAATCACGTATGCGTTGTTGGAACTTTATGTGGAGGTTGTTAAGTTTGACTGTCGTAGTGAATAAATTTTCATAAGTTTATGTGGGACTAGATGAGATGTAATATTATATTCAAAGTTTATAATGTGGCACAAGGGTATATATGTGTTCTCTTATACACGACGTAGATATAGCAAGATTGTGCAAGTAGTTAATGTAGTAACTACAACCAAAGTTACAAGATGTTAGAGGAGTTATGTGTGAGTATGTATGTGACATGGTCAACCAAATAATAGGGATAGTGGGAGACTTAGAAGGCAACTTAATGTTGCAACCGTCTCCTCAACCCCTGATTTTTTGCCCATCTTTTGTCCCACTATGAACAATTGGTTGCTTTCTATTTTACCTATAAATAGAAGACATCACGCTGCATTAATCAGAGATAGAAAACACATACAAATCATCTCCAAATCAGCTTGTAAATTGCTATGTGTTCTCATCATTGCAAACCTCAAGTTTTTCTGTTTCCGCCATTGTCATTGTGTTTGATTCGTGCGCTGACGAGGATAACACGAGTCTGCATTAATCCTGGGGATTTTACGTATGGAGGCTCGCAGCGTATAGAGCACGTATGATCCTTTAAGGACAGGGAACATCTTCCCGTGCTAGACTCTTTTCGGTGTTAGTTTGTATATTATAAGGAAGAAAACAAGATTCGGGCTGCTCGCTGTTGTGATGTTGGTATGGGCTGTTGGAGTTACTCCTCGTGTGATATCGATTACCTTGTACAAGCAGGTTATATCCTCATTTTATTGAGTTTTCTTTACCGTTCGTAGTCGATAAGTTACCCGTATTTTAAATTCATTTATTTGACACAGTATGTCTAAACGAATTCAAAAAAAAAAAAAACATGAGAGCACTACTAAAATACTTCAACATATGTTGTCCTTTGAATTCGGCAAAATGTTTATTTAAAACTCAAGCAAGAAGCTCGAGAAAAGATTTACAAGGTATTGTTGCAAGGTGAGATAGGATCTGAGTTTCATACACTCCAATTTGGTGGTTAATAATTGTCATTTGAATTATGATATATGCACAGTAGTCATCGAGATTGTCATTGCTAATTGTTATTGTCATACGACACTTTCAAGCTT